>VZTD01004799.1:3218067-3515900 GCA_013397725.1 Rhagologus leucostigma
GCGGCCGCGGGGGCGCGGGGCCGCCCCCCGCGGCGGGCCCCCTCGCCCACCTGAAAGCGGCCAGGAGGAAAGGGAAGGGGAGGCCGCCCAGCCCGTCACCTTGCTGCGAGCCCCGCACCCGCGCTCCTCGCCGCGGCCGGAAAGGCGGCTCCGCGCCCGCTCCCTCCCNGGGCACATCCCCGGGCACGGGCACATCCCCGGGCACGGGCACACCCGCGCCGCGCCCCGCCCCGCCTGGCCCCGCAGCAGCCGCGCTGTGCCGCCGCCTCCTCCAGGTGGGGGTGGATGCCGCTGGAACTTCGCTACAGCTGCGCTGGCACCTCGCACCCCGAGTTTAGATGGGCGAAAACGCCTAGGCGGACACGGTCCTCCAAAACTCAGTCATGTCAAGATAGAACTTCCCGCGCCTTCGGGGCAACGAGGGATACAAGCTCGCGGAGCGCCTGAGTGCGGATGGAGGCACATTGTGATGCCGCCTGCCCGTATTATCCCCTTTTATAAGGATCGTGCGCTCTTTTCTCTCTGGCTTTTGTCTTTTAAACAGCAACAGTATGTTAACTCAAAGCCTTCAGTGACATTTGGTTGCTTTCCCGAATTAGTTAAATTTAATATAGAATTGAGCAAGGTGCATAAATAGTTCAATTACCTTTCCAGCATAGCTGCCTCCATATTTAAGTTCCATCTGCCATCCTGTTGACCTAATTAATCTAATTTTTAATGTTAGCTTTATTCCCTAGACTTGAGTAACACTCTGCTTTTTAGGTTTGTATTAGCTGCGTGTTGCAAGGTTTCGGTAGAGGGAGCGGGGCAGAGGCTGCGGGGCGGCCTGTGTGGGAAGAGGTGTGGGACTCTCCGGTTTCGGGAACAGCTGGCTCCTGCCAGCCCCACAGTGGAGACATTGCGAGCACAGCTAAGCCCTTCGGCAAAGCTAGCGGTGCCTCTGTGAAAGCATAGCCAAGAAAGGGCAGAAAATGCGGTGCGGAGAGAGGAAGCGGGAACAGAAACGGTGAGAAACAACAGGGAACGCCGAGGTCAGAGAGAGATGAGAAGGTGCTGTTCATAGCAGAGCACTGCAGACCCTGGGAGACCCATGCCAGAGCAAAGGGATATACCCAGAGAAACTGTGGCAAGCCCAGACCAGAGCACATTTTCCTGAAGAACTGCAGCCCATGGAAAAGCCATGCAGAGGAAAAGTGTGAGAAGGAATGAGCAGCGAAGAGAAACTGTTACATACTGACTGTACGTGCCCTCAATTCTCTCTGTGCTGGTCAGGGAGAGAGGAGTCTGGAATGAAGCTGAGCCTGGGAAAAGAAGGGAGAAAAGCTGTTGTTTTAACGTGTGTGTTCTTCTTCACCACTACTTAAACTAGCTATTACACTTTTATTTTAATTGGCAATAAATCTTCTCCCAGTCAAGTTTGTTTTGTCTGCAACAGTAATGGGTAAACAGTATTCCTGTTTTCATGTCAACCCATGAGCTCTCTCACTCCAGTTCTTCCTCTACTTGTCCTGCTGGGGAGAGGGCCTGTGAGCAGCTAGGTGAACATTTGGCTGTTAGCCAGGACTAACCCACCACGAGGCTGCCAAGTATGTTAAGAACACAACACTCCCAGTGTGGTTGCTGAAAGTATTTTCTGTGGTAAAATATGAGTTACTTTCAGACTTGGAACTAGGCTCAAGTCCATCAAGAGATTCTCTGATGGCAGAAAAATGGCACTTCATGCAAAAAGAGAAGTGATTATGAGATTGCCACTGATCTTAGCAAGTTTTGATTTTGGTCATAAACTGTAACTACAGACAGATAGTAAAATATTAATTAAATCCAATAACCTACATCATACACTACATAATACATGCCATTTTGTTCCTAAACTTGTATCACTAAAATCAGTGAAAATCCTGTCACCCGTATGACAGATAGAGAGGATGACTGCCAGATTAGGATTTATGTGCCTGACTCTAAAAATGCTACCTATCCAGAATGACATTATATTCTGCAATAAATGAATCATAAAATTCAAAGCAAAAGCATAGAGGGACTGCACAGAGGCTAAATAAGAATCAATAAAACAGTCATGTTATTCTCAGGGTGGGTTATACAGTCAGCCCTTTATAGAATCATTCTCTGACAATCCAGTTTGTATTTGTCAGTCTTAATGTTAATTTCCTAGAAATTGCTTTGCCCTTTGGCAAAGAAGAAATTTCTCTATAAAGGTAATGATTTTTTTTTAAGAATTACTTATTTAAACCTTTTTAACAGCATCCCAATTCCTGAACTTGTGTTTTCACTTACCCAGCAATCAAGGTAATCTATTTTGGTTTTGGTTTGCTTCATCTGTGTTTGACAATTTCATCCAGATAATATTAGTTAGTACTTTTAAGTTATTGTTCACCTTTCCATACTTAGAGAAGAGGAATAAAAGTGGCTAGGATTTGCATTCAGTAACAATTCTTAGAAAAGGGAAATCTCTTCTGGTTTGAGTTTTACAAAAGTTTCAATGCAATTTCTCTAAAAAGTGTTCTTCAACACCTATGACTGCAGTTTCTACTGACAACACATACTAATGATCAATTATATGTAATTTTGCCTGAACCAAGCTATTTGAAGCCTTTAATAATTCTAAATGTATTCCTTATAATTTGAAGCACTCTGATCTCCACATAATTGGTTTAAGAGCCTCATTCTGATCAAGGACTTTACACAAGTTGGTAATTCCATTTATTCAAGCGTACAATGATACTTGATTGAAATGGCATTTTGAAGATACAAAACTAAGAAGTTTTTTTTTTCTCAATAATTTCACTTCTCTTCAAAGATTAAACTTATGTGTCTTGAGAAATATTCTTTATTTTAAATGTACATACATTTCTTACAGAAAATGTAACTGTATTGTTACATACTGATGTGTTTAACAATAGCATCTTTGAGATGTGACGGAATCCGTTACTGCAGCAGTCGTAAGAGAATAATACTAATGGTAACAGAAACAATTTTAAACTGAGAGTTTAGAAACTCTGCCTCATAGCTCTTCGTCATTGTCCAGTCAAGAAGCATTGTTGTTACTAACAAAAAATTCTTTCTTCTCTATTCCAAAATATGATCTATTTTGCAAATTTTCGGTAAGATATTTTAATATTAAGACTTACTAATTTAGAATTGTCGTGATCCGAGGGGTGTTCTGGTGGAGTGCTACAACCTCCCCAAACCAACTTCAACAGAAAGTCGCTCGGCAGCCACTGCATTCACACAGACACNACAGGGAGTGGCGAGGAACAAGGTCCAGTGGGAGAGTGGGGAAGGGAGAACTTTCCAATGAAGGAGCAGACAAGGTACAAGGGGGTGGGGAGGCCAACGGGGGAAGCAGAGCTGGGATACACCTCCATAACAAAACAGGGCATTCTGGGGGAGCCTTTTTTAGTCACTTTAACCTGGGGAGCTCTCTCGGGGTCTGTCCCTTTCACTGGCTCCCATATAGAATCATAACTGTTCAAGTGTCTTTACCTGTGACTAGCTGATGGAGCCTACATCAGGAACCTACCTGAGGTAGCAATGAAGATGGTGTAGCTGGTAATATACTTGTAAGTTACACTATTGGCATGAGCAATGTGGTTGTTGCACAAGGAAAAGGATGGAACGAGAAAAAAAGAGGGTGTGTACATTTAAATATCTATTTTGTGTACGCATCTGTAGGTTATATGAAAGAGCATTGGAATTACGTAACATATGCACGAAGATACATATTGGAAGAAAAGTTTGTATGCATAGGTTACTGATGGAACAGAAGGGACATGCTGAGAAATTATTAGGAAATGCAAGGAAATTTATGCCCTGAACACTGTGTCACAAAAGTGCTTTACTCGCTTCCTGCAAATCAAGTATCTGTTCACTTAAGGCTATAAAGTATGGAGATCAATTTTCTAAACTATTTTAACTGCAAGGGCTGTGTTATTATATTTGAATAAACTTATGTTGAAGGGAATCCCAAGGGAACATCTAGGTATCCCACTGCCCAGAAGCAAAGCCAGATATACCTTGTCACTGCTGGCAGATATCGATCCAAATCTACTTCTAGAATCACCGTCAGTGGAGTCTGTCAGTGATAGAAACTCCACACTGATCTGTGTCAGTGAGTTTTACTGGTCTAACTTTTGAAGAGGTCTCCAAAACCTGAAACAAGTTGATCTTGCTGCAGTTTAAGCTTATAACTTACGGTGAATCCTATTCACCAAAGCCATAAAGAACAAATTACTCTTTTCCTCTGATCAGTGGTCTTTCCCATATTGGAAACTATTGTAACCCCACTCTGTATTTCGTTCCTCTGATATGTTTATTACCATATTTTTACCCTGTTCTTTTAATCCTGTACCATGGTTTTGAGATCTCTGATTGCTTTATTATCCCACTGAATCTTTAAATTTGGGCTATGTGGTTTTTTTTCATTATCAATGTCTAGAACACTAGAACACCATTGAACAGAGCAGAAGGTTTACTTCATAAACATAAATTATTTTAGCTTGATGGGATTTGCATCTTCTTTGGTATCTTCCAGACATTTAGACATAGTGTGCTGAATTACTTGTCCCTGTATTTTCCAGAAATTGAGAGTAAAACGACAAGAGTTTCATTTTCTGACCCTTTTTCTGACTCTTTTGAAGGTCCCTTTTTTAAAGAAACCATTTAATTTGCTTTGGTTTTTTACAGTCATCTGGTACCTGCTTGTTCTCTACAGTTTCTCAAAAGCAATGACTAACAGTTCTGAGACCCTTTCAAACAATTCTGTGAATATTCAGGGGCAGAGTTCATGAGATGATTACAACAATCACATTTTTAGAAAAATTACAAAATGGATTCATTACAGACAAAGTCTTATCTAAGCCCTTTTTTTTTCTTGTCATTGCTGTGATGACTGAGCTAACCAATTACATGCCATAAATGATTGGTACATAGGTTTAAAATTATTGCTTCTTCCATTTCTCTCCTTACTACATTCTTTCTCCACAATGGGACACTTCCTTTCCTTTTATCTTCTTTATACTAATACTTAAACTATGTTTGCAGTGATGTCTTACTAACCTAGATGTCTTTTGCTAGTTGCATCTCAATTTCTCCTTGACTTTTGCTACTTGTGTGTTGAACTGCTTTGAAGTATTCATCTCTTGTTCTTCTTTGCCTTTCATCTTCTACTTCAGGCCACTGCAGACTTCAAGATTTAATGTATTTGTCTTCTATGGCTTTCCCTATTCTTCTGCTATTACTGCAATTTAATCCTTAATATTTTTCCTGTAGGGTAAATGCTCCAAGGTGCTCATATTTCTCATTCTTCATGAATTTGATTAGATTGCTAAACACCTGTGGATGTCTGCTAACACAAGTACTGTCAAAAAGGCAGGAACCACAAAGATCCAGAGAGCATTTTCACTCAGATGGTCAGCATTAAGGACACATCTGTTTTTATGGACAGCTTACATGTTTCAGAATAAGGCATTGTTACGTGCACCTGTCCAAGATCAGAGGCAGAAGACCATCTCAAGATAGGTCTAAGCAAAGCCCTTACAAGCTTACAACTGAAACAGAAAACATCTTAATGGTGTGACATCTCTGCCTGACACCGCATCTAATCTTTCTGACGTTCTATATAGCACCAACAACCGCAGCAGATGCAACAGAAATTCACAAAGATGTATCCTGGAACTCAGACCTTCACAAATAGGAGAAATTCTTCTTCATCCAAAGTTGTTAAACACAGAAGGATCTGGCTTTTTATTTAATACAAACTGCAGAACTTCCCCAAGAAACCTCAGCAACTCAGGTTTGACCAAGCCTATTCAAGAAAAATACCTTGTCTAGAGGTAAAATCTTAATTTTTCACTTTAACTACTGAATATTTTAAGTTGTCATGGTCAAAGTTAAGTTTATGTCTCTAGAAAAGCATGCAATTAATTTTTGTATTTGCTGATACTCAAAAATTCAAAACTCTTTTCTTGTCCAGTGAACAATTTAAACTGTATGTTAAAATTTACAACACAATAATAAGCAGTGTCTTGATGCCAAGGACAATCTTCTATCTCTACATATCAATTCTTTTAGATGCAGTTTATTCGTTATAAATTGGGAACTCTTCTCATCTGACTGTTCTCAGTAGATCCATAAAAAATCTGGACCTTTTCCTATCCTGAAGTTTTTATCTGGCACACATCACGGTTTCCAGAAAAGCACAAATGTCTCCCTTTGTCCTAGTCCCAAACACACCCTTTCGAAGCAAACACTGTATGCAGTAGATTTTCTGTGAACAAAACAGTCATAACATCATAAGATTGATGGAGCTTTTAAACCAATGCCTCTTAAGACCTTCCTGTGTTATTCATGATCTCCTTGAGATGTATTCCTAGTTTAAGCATCTCTAGCTGTTTTATATGTTCCTTATACAGAAGCACTCGGCTTCAAAAGCTGTGGCTGAATTTTATGATTTGGCTTAATTTAAGCACCAGAAAGTGTTGGGCATCTAGCTGACATTTGTGTGTTGGATGGTGACGTGTTTTAACCATCTCATAGCATAAAATCTCAATAGAAGCAATTCAGAAGTTCGGCAGGACATGGGTACCACTTTGTGAGCTTTGACTTCTCTAAATTTCTTTCTCGTTTTCCTTGCCATTTTGTTTAATTAAGTATCCTAGAAGTTTAAGGAGTAGGTCAGCAGTTTTCTAATTCATACCCCCTATAGTTTATATTTTCCAGAGTATGCGACTGAAGAAGGTCTTCCACATGTTTTTTGTTCTCAGGCAAAAATGAGAAATAAGGATAAACAAAGAGGGTGTTTTACTTCTCCTGTTTTTATCCACTGAAATTCTCCTGTTTTCTCAAATATGTTGGTCAGAAATAGAGGTGTACAAGTTGAGTTATGCTCAACAAAAGGTACTGTGGGTGATAGTATTATATGAAAGGTGTATTTGGTTTGGGTGACCTTATTTCGCTATGTATTTTCAAGCCTGAAGTAAGTTATAAGAATAATTTTGCAAATTCACTGGTATAACTTACCTGGGCAAGTAATTCTAGTGCAGACAAAACTAGAAGATTAAGTATGTGATGAAACTTTTAGTTCTTCATTCTTTTGTATAAGAATGAAAATAACATGAAAAAAATGCATATTACATAGCAGAAGAGTTGGGGTAGTTTCTTATTTTCTCTCTGAAACACACTCTCCTGTTTTTCTTTACTATGAAGATCACCAGCGTCTGTTAAGAAATGTCTCTGCAACACAGTTTGAAAAAACATTATTTATTCTAATCATTGCAGTTGATTTAACAGGTAGGAAACCCATTTTGATTCTTCATTTACCGCTTTTTCCTCCTTCCTGAGAGTTCTGCACAGCTGGAGATTTTCAGCCCCATTGTAGCCTTCTCATCTTAGTAAAGTTCTTTTGGCATGCTAATTAATCTCCTTACTAATATTTACTTTCCCTGACCACAAGCCATTGTCTGCTCTTACATCTTATTTTGAAGAGACAGGGTTCTTGAAATTCTTGAATGCCTCTCTTAACAATAGCTCTAGCCTATACATAATGTAGCAAGCAAGAAAATTATTTAATGACAAATTTCAAACCTTGAGACTTTTTTCAAGGTTTTTTTTTAACATTTTACATGACTTTGCTTTTCTTCGGGGTTTTTTTTTTCAAGACTGGGGTTAGTTTTTTTCTGTTTTCCAAAACACTAATCAAAATGGCAAGGTTTACTCAAATACTTAAACCAATTTTTAATCCAATTTATCCAATATAGAAATGTTCTGCTTTATATTAGTTCCTATTTCAGGTTTTTTTGGATCTTATTTATTGAGAAACTAATGTTTTCCTGTAAAATGTTTTATGCATGATATCCAAAGCATTGGATACAATATAACATAACTTGCTATTATATACTGGACATATATTGGACATATATTGGATATATATTGGTTATTATATATCAAACATCCCATCAAGCTGTATCTTCTTAATAGAGCACATATTATGAAACACTTCTAATGTATTCATTGACATTGAGACTGTTACAGAGGATTTATTAAAATCCAAATAATTCTAATAATGTCTAGAAATGATCATAATAAGTTGTCATCTGTGAAGAAAGCTATGCTTTGTCAAAATGTTTTACGTGAGAAATAAAAGAAACAAGGCTCATGTTTTTAGACATCAAAGATGGGTAGCTACAAATTCAGCCTAATGTCACGTTCTTGAAAGATGTCTTTACAACTTAAAAGGGAACCAAAGTCTTCACAAAAGCAAAAGCTAAACTGATCAAAATAGAACCATCTTACCCCTTTCTTCTGCCAGTAACAGAGCAAAGGCTTTCCCCCACAAGTGTCTTGTATTTTATAGTAATAACAGGTTTACATGCAGTACTTTAACTGTAGGCTGATGAATTAACCTATGGAACTAGCTAGAGAGAGTCATATAATTTAGAGTTTGGTTGAACCTACCATGCCTCCTCCACCTAAAACATTTCTTTACTATAGAATCATGGAATCATTCAGGATATAAAAGACATTTAAGATCATCAAGTCCAACCATTAACCCAGCATGGCCAAGCCATCCCAACCCATGGCTGTAAGTGCCACATCTACAGCTCTTTTAAATACCTCCAGGGATGGTGACTCAACCACTTCCCTGGGCAGCCTGTTCCAGTGCTTTAAAATCCTTTCCATGAAGAAATATTTCCTAATATCCAGTCTAAACGTCCCCTGGTACAGCTTGAAGCTGTTTCTTCTTGTCACCTGAAGAGACAAGCAACTCCCACCTGGCTCAGCCTCCTTTCAGGCAGCTGTAGAGAGCAATAAAGTCTCCCCCGAGCGTCCTCTTCTCCAGGCTGAACAATCCCAGCTCCCTCAGCTGCTCCTCATAAGATTTGTCCTCCAGACCCTTCACCAGCTCCATTGCCCTTCTCTGGACCTGCTCCAGCATCCTCATGTCATTCCTGTGTGAGTGGCCCAGAACTGAACGCAGGATTCCAGGTGTAGCATCACCAGTGCTGAGCACAGGGGGCAATCTCTGCCCTGGTCCTGCTGATACAATCTGATACTGTTATTTCTGATACAAACCGGGATGCCACTGGCCTCCTTGGCCACCTGGGCACACTGCTGGTTGACCAGCGCCCCCGGTCTTTTTCCAACAGGCATCTTTCCAGCTGCTCTTCCCCAAGCCTGCAGTACTGCGTGGGGTTGTAGCTGAAGTGCAGGACCCAGTACTTGGCCATGTTGAGCCTCAGACAACTGGCCTCAGCTCACTGATCCAGCCTGTCCAGATCCCTCTGTAGAGCCTTGCAACCCTCCAGCAGATTAACGCTCCCACCCAACTTGATGTTAACCTGGAGGACTGCACATATTCAAAAGAATGTTGCTATGAAAGTCAAGCTTTGCTTTGTTAACATGTTAGGTTTTGGAGCAAAGCATTAAAGGAATCTGTATTACAACAGAAGAGGAATCTTAGTCAGTTTTACAGATCAATCACAAGCTGTATCTATTCTTTGGCTCTGTTTCTAGACCTGTGTAAGATATTTCAGAATTACACGGGTTAACTGGCCTATTTTTCTTCTGCAAAACCACATTTACAGTTGAAGCCAAGTCCATTCCTAATCAAATACATAATTTGACAGGAGTACACAATTGTGCCCATTACAGTAATCTGTTTTGGGCCTCTAGGCACTATTACACATGCTGTACGTCTTACCTTGTTACCGATTCATTCAGAAGTGAGAGGAGGCTACGCAATTAAGTACAATTTCTTTACAAATAACCTCAATATAAAGTCTCTGAAATGACATTTCCTTTTTTCTTATGAATGTGCTGTAATCATTAAACCTTCTGTATAATTTAAAAGTAAGTTAAATTGATCATAAGTCTTGCAAAAAACAAAAGATGTAACTCAGAAGAGCCTCTGCACATTTCTACCCAATTTTTAAATATGAAAATATCAAATTTACTGCAGGAAAAAAACCTTTCGATTACACATTTCTTCACAGAAATTTCATTTATTAAAACCACCAACACCTTTCTTGTCTTTCTGTCACTTCCTGTCTTTCAAAATCACTTCTTTCCAATTCATTTCCTTTTCTGTGGTTTTCAGAATACAAATACATAGTTTCTCTTTTACCTATTCCTTTTCATCTTTTTTCATCTCTCCCTTCTTCAGTTAACTGCTTTGGCTGTATTTTATCTTAATAATCACATATATGGTCTATTTCAGAAGTGGAAAATTGATGTGGAACAACAACAACACTGCTGTAGTGTAGAGCTGGCCTTTCAGATTACCAGGACTGATGAAGCTGTTGGGAGTAGATTGGTACTAATTTACAGATTATTGCAGTTTCCAGCCTAATCTCTCTGTATTGAACTGGACATTTTGAATTGGCAGCAGTGTTTCACAATTGGCAGCTTGTCTTAATCAGGACATCTAGGAACTAAGTATTTTTCCATATGATCATTCTTGTAACTATTTTGATTTTCTTCATCACCTTTAATACATTAAAAATCAGGAAAAAAAATCTAAAACAAACAAACAAACAAACAAAAACCCCACAACCAAACAAAATAAACTCCAAGCCACCAGAAAAGAACCAAGAAACACAGAAAGCAAACTCCTGTTCCATGACACTCCAATTAACAAATAATCCAGCTAAACAGTTAAAATGTGTTACTGCAAAATAATTTCTTCCTGTAGGATGCTAATTGTGCTTATACAGTGTGCATTTTCACATAGCAAAATTTACCACTTTATCCAAACAAACTGAAAGATTTAATTTTGTCAAAATTTAGCTGACCTACTAAGAAGTAGTTTCCATCATAATTAATTGGCTGCAATTTGTAGTTTCTGTATTTCAAAGACTAAGTTTCTCAGAGTCCTAAGCTCTGTGGGCTAGATACGTCTAAACCCCAAAGGACACCATAACGAGTTGTAGATGATGTAGTTTTGTCACAGAGCCTGGTCAAAGACCTGGAAATTTCTAACCATCTGGCTTCTTAGGTAGCCCATAGGACAGAACAGAAACATAAAGTGTTTATACAATAAAGAAGTAGTTTAGAGATACCAGCAGATGCAATTTGACATTCAATTAAAATTAATATTTCAATTCAAGGCAATTAAAACACTGAATTAAAAAAAAGTCCTTTTTAAAGTTAGGATTCTACAAATAGTTTTAGGACATTGACTTTTCATCTCAATCAAAGAATCACCTCATTCTAATTACAGGGTCTCTCTCAGATTCAGAGTTACAGAACAGGAACAGTTTTAGCCACATGATAGAAGACTTTATTTTAATCAAAGTGGAGGAATATCCCCATTCTTCATCACTCTGTAACTTTTTGTATTGGTGACCATATCAGAGTCATAATACTGGGGTTACTCAGACCTTTGTTTTTGAGAGAGCTTCACAATAAACAATTACATTTTCACCTAAAGTACTGCCAGGAGAGAATCATGCACCAAGAGAAGTTTAAAAACCAGCAATGAGTGAACGACATAGAGCTTTCTGATTTTTGACATCAACCTGTAACTATCTCAGTAGTATGAAAATTAGCTCCAAGATAGACCATAGTTCTCAGACCAAAACAGAAGCTCTGTGATAGGTAATTTTTTGAGACATGGAATAGACATTTTTAGTGTCATAAAACTTGTGCATAGAAAATCATCTTGATACCTCCTCTCAGAGATTGTTCTGAAAATGGTGCATAGAATTAGAACAGAAGCAAATTATATATTTCACATTGAATGAATGTGCTGCATTGATCAATATATACCAAGTCACATTATGAATGCCAGTAGTCTGTACTAATCACTAAAGACTTGAAATTGTGTTTGAATCTGATTATTCCTGATCCTAGGCCATGTACATAGATAATATAAAAAGACAGAGTTATAAAGCATGCAATTAATGCTTTTCTCTTAATAATAAACTTGTTATTTAAAATATAATTGTCCTTTCTGTTACTTGTTCAAAGTGTTTCTGCCAAACTGAAAAAGTGTGTATACATATTGATTAAAATGCCCATTGTTCTAATACCTTATCAGATTTTTGGAGTGAGGTTTTTAAGAGCTTGCAGTAAACGAAACTGAAAGGTAAATGGTGAAGTCTTTGGGGTTTTGATTTATAACAGATTCGTGTTTTATAGTGCCACTACTCCCTTTTTGAATAGCAGGTATTTCCCTTTTTTTTTTTCATTTCTTCATTTCTTTGATCCTATTCTGATAGACTCACTAGCCAACTGCTTTATGCAGCTGGAAATGAAGTTGTTTTGTCATTTATACCATGCCAAGGCACTCGCAGGGAATGAAATACACGTTTGGGTTAAAGGTCTGAAGAATAGTAGTGGCTAACAACAGATATACTCTGAACATTTGGAAAGCTTTTATCTTTTGTTCCTTTAAGTCAAGGAGTATTAAATTATAAATTTCTTCAAAAGTATATGGATAATAAATAGGGAAGTATTAACTAATGTTAGGCTAATGGTTACAAACTGACAAGAAAGATTAAGAACGTGACAGTCTTATGAGAGTATCTGTGAGCTCTAAGAAGGAATAAGATATTTAATAATAATTTCATTAACTGAAATCAAGGAGAATACATTAAACATTCCAGTTCCTTAAGACACAGTCATTTCTAAATTAACTTTTAAACTGAATTTAAAATAGTCAAAGATTCAAGAATTCAAGGAATGTGACTAAAGGTTAGCTACCAAAATATTCTTACCTTTTGAAATTTGCTTCTAGAAACCTCTTTAAACAGACCCATGCTCATGCTAACGTCTCACCAGGATAGTTTATGGAATGTGCGGTTTGTACCTTTTTCCTGACGTACTTGGGAGAGGATCGCCCCCCGGTGGCGGCGGCGAACCTCATTTACTCCGTTGCACCTCGGTCGAGATGGGGATGAAAGCTGAGTAATTACAATTCTGCCACTTGCTCGCCGTCCTGGCAATAATTCTTTCCATTCCTCATTTTAAAAATATAATATTTATTTTCTTCCTTATTATTTATTTAGAGAAACTGGATATTATTTGTGTTTCTGGATGTGTTCCTGTTTGTCCCTTACACTGTAGCTAGTTATACCTATAAAAATTCTTGATCCTGGAAGCCTTGCTTGCAGGTACTAGAACTCGTGCCTTTACAACTATCCCAAGGTTTTCTGGCACCCCAGTGTGATTGCAGAGGTGTTTCAGGACTGCTGTTCTTTGAAAAGCTAATGCAAGAGTGTCAGTAAGAGCCATGAAGTAGATTCTTGTAGTGACCAGCATTTTAATGTCCACAGAAGCCCGCTGTGTAGATCTGTCTTTAGAATCACTTGTGTTTCCTCTCAGCATGTCCTTTTCCTGCTACAGCACTGCAGCAAGCAGGCAAGTAGTGCTATCCCCCCAGAGTAACACAATGCCAGACCCAAGTCCCATAGTCTTCCCTGCAAATCTGTGCTGCCTTAGAAGACAATAGAAACTGGAATTAAAGCACTGTGACAACACCTTACCTTCTTAAGGTGCTTGAAAAGCATCTGCAATTTTTCCGTGGATACCAAGAAAATACAACAATTTTTCAAAGTGTACGCCTGTCACAAATTAATAGATCTATGTACGTGTGTGTAGTAAACCAGATTATATGGCAAGAGGAAGGCTACCTCTTGTTAATGAAGAAAATATGTGGGTCATATAATCAAATGCTATATCAATGCTGTTGGCAATTTCATGGAAAATGACTGAAAATTTTTTATTACTATTTCTTACAGATAATGTTTTGTGAGAAAGATTTAAGCAAAGCAAATTCATGGTTAATAATAAATCCACTTTCAGGAATACAAAAGGAAAATTTATGTACAGGTCATAATTCTGACATAGCAAAGGAGGCAAGATCAAAAGAAATGCTTCCTGGAGAAAGTAACCCAGCCTGGAGATGTAATGAGAAGTGCAACAGGATGGTTTGTCATTTTCAGGCAGCAAAGACAAATTCTGCAAAGACATCTACAAAACCTCCACATCTGTGGAAATGTTTACACTTGAGCTGTCTGGGAAATATATTTCAAAGCAACCAAGCCATCCACCCAAACCGAGACAACAGTCAGATCACTATCTCTGCCACTAGAAAACAGTGCTGAGTTCAAATATGGTATAAGGTTAAGCAAAAAGCTCAGTCAAATTTTTTAAAATATGAAATTTAAGTAAGACTACTTTTCATGAGCTTTGACTGTTATTGTTAATGTGTCTGGGTATTGTCAGCACGTTATTGCTTGTGTCTAATGAGATACTGCATCAGAATACAAACTTAAAATGGGCATTTGCAAATCTTTTACTATGCGTGCTTGAGCCAAGTACAGCAAACAATTACAATGATTACCCATTTTTTACTCTGCTAGAGCTGCATCACAATATATGATGGATGCCTGGCACTCTAAGGCATTCTTTCAAGTCACCCTCAGCCAAGCACACTAAATTAAAGACTCGTGTAGCTTCTGTCTAGCTGTTGCAGCTTGCTTTCAGCTTTATATTTATTCTTTCTACTTAACATTTTCATCTTTTTCTCTTTATAGCAATGTCATATTCCACATGTGTGGATCAGTAGATAAGGTCCATAAAAACAGTATTACTATCAGCCAGATCTCCCAGTGATGCACTTGTACTCACAAAAAGACCTTGTACACACAAACAGCGTTAGGGGTTGACAGGTTGAATGTATCCATCAACACAGTTCTGGTATCTTGGGATGTGCTAGCTCTTGTTTTCTGCATTGTTTAGAAACACCTTTCTATAGGACTCAGCATATCCATCTGCACAACTATCATCCCTGTTGAAACCACTCGGGCACAGACACATATCAGTACCGAGTTGCCCATCTCCCTTCAAAGCTCTGCTATTTTAGTGTTTCCATCCTTAAGAGTCTCAGATGAGGCAAGCTCCATACTCGAAAGATTTGCACGTACACAATTATACTATTACTACTTCCTAATAGTGCCAAGCTGTTTCTAGAAAATTCAGAAGCCCCAGTTCACAGGGTGCAGAACTAGCTCTCAAGTGTCTGATAGAACGTGAAACAGTTGCATATTTTCATCACCTTCAGGTTTCTCGTTTCCAAGCAAATACATAGTGGTTCAGTAACTGAAATGCTCTAGAAAACGTATACCTTGTTCCTGAAGTGCAGATGGGAACACTTTGAACTGCACAGGATCTACCTTTGAGAGAAGAGTGAGGCCAAAGGGCAGTCATAGGGGACCACAGGAGGAAAGGCCTGGATGATATGTCATAAGATCGCAACAGGAAAAGGAACTATGTCTCCTAGGATTAGAACGCCCTGAATTCTTCAGGTGAAGTGTTTCTACCTGACAGTGAACTAGGTGAAGGTACAGGAGGCACAGAAATCTGCTGACAGAATTTCTCTTGAGGAGGACAGATTTAACAAGAGAAATCAAATATAACATCTAGATAGCACATGCTGTTGTTGCCTGTTTACTGGCAGAATTTCCCAGTATAGACTTGACTGTAACTGTAGGAGATTTTTAGAACCTTGGGGATTTTTCCAGATTCCTGTTTGTCTTTCCCTGGCTGAAGGGCATAGGTTTTGACAGAGGTAATAGCAAGTTTATACGTACTGTGTTCTGTCATACTGCACACATGTTTGTTTGGGTTTTTTTTAAAAACTATGGATTTTTATCACAAAAGCTGTTAGTTATAACAAATTTCGCTTAAATGTAAAATGAGAATCTAAAGCACTTTCTTTCCTTTCTCCTTGTACTAGCACTTTCCTCTGTCCTCCAGGCTGCCAGAAGAGTATGCAACTTTTGAAAGTGTATCTTAATGGCAGAAAGGATCTACCTGTCCATCAGTTTCCTTACATTAAAGTCATACCTCTTCCAGCTATTCAGTGACTTTATTATCAGGACAAGCTTTTCCCAAGTGCCATTGGACACTAACATGGTGCCGAAAGAGGTAGCTTGTACTTCCTTCCTCACCCCATTCTTTGGCTCAAGAATAGCATGCTTCAGAGACTCTAAGATTTTAATAGGACATCTAAAAAGTTTGAATAGTCCTCAGAACAGATGCTCCTTCAAAGCAATCACAAAATGCAAAACATACTACAAGTGTGCAATTTATTTTTGCCGCATAAAATATTCTAAATTTTGTCTTTGGAGATGAATATAACATTTTCAGAAATTCCATTAAATTGTTTATAAAATAGACTCCGATTCTACAAATGCAATACTACTTTTAAGGTACACATTTTTGCCCCTGTATGTTTTTTCTTTCTTGCCAGTGAAAAACACCAAACAAGCCAAACCCAAGAGCTCAAATTTGCATTGCTGAATTTAGCTTCTGCATATTCTGGACGTAGTATTAAGCACTTAAATAACTTGCTCCATCCTCCCAGAACACAATACAAGAAACAGGGCATAGCAGACTCAGCTTACCTTGTAGAAAGCCACTTGTAATGCAATCAGGTTGAGTGGACCTGGGTTTTTCCACTGAGGCACAGCAAAATGTTGGCCTCTTGTTGAACTTGTGTCCACAGATACTGGTCTCAAACAACTTCTGGAGAGTGGAAAAACTACATCAGCACTACTAAGCTGCTTTTTGCCTCCCAGATAAGCTGTGCTATACATACTTCCCTCTGTTCCCCTAATCCCTTCAGTGTCTCATCTAATGCAGTCTTCACTGATTGAGCTTTGTGAACACTCCTTGCAAATGAACATTAGCAAAACTCTGAAGGGCATTATCGTTTGTGAACAATAAGACCTTCTCTTAGACAGTTTCATTGAAGTAAAGTCGGTGAATTAAGGACTTTTGAAGAAATATTAAACCATGTTTATGCCAAAGTACAAGATCATCAAAACTTTCCATTAATCAAGACTTATGGTTTAACTGATGGTTCCAAATTTGACCTAGCACAACTGAAAAGCAGTAAATCTCCAGAAGTACTCATCCACCACAGGATTTTTTAGCCTTCTTTCCATTAGCCCCTCAGTAAGGTCATTTTCAGCACCCAAAGACTTGGCCTCCAGGTGTTTCTTGCTCCTTGAAATGATGTGCCATATCAAGATTGTAAAAAAGAAAAAAACCATACCTTGTAAT
The DNA here is from genome assembly GCA_013397725.1 of Rhagologus leucostigma. Classification (NCBI taxonomy): domain Eukaryota; kingdom Metazoa; phylum Chordata; class Aves; order Passeriformes; genus Rhagologus; species Rhagologus leucostigma. Next base: position 3,235,153 of record VZTD01004799.1, read on the forward strand.
CTTAGAGGAAGTTACACTGTTTTATTTTTAAAGATTACTTGTAATTTCATCTCTTGTCATTCCTTCTATGTCTTCTTTGCAATTGGTTTGATTAGTTTTTATTTCCTCTGAAAAACTCTCATTTTAAGATGAAGGAATTCCAATTCCACCATCCAATTAAAGAAGAGTGGTCTCTCCTTTCATAGATAGCCTCATGCATATCATTGCTTGAGATAACAAAGTCATCTGTAAGGCAAGGTCTTTGCAAGTCTTCTTCTTTAAGAGACTGTGTGACAGAGATGGAAGAGAGGACTGAAAGCTGTCAGCAGAAATAAGATATTTGATTCTTTTATTTACTGTAACTTATGTGGAAAAATTAAGTCTCAGCTGCTAAGAGAGAGTTAAACAGCATTACACTCTAAAATGACTATTATTTAAATTTAATGACAATGTTCAGTTTTTCCTTACACCATCTGGAAATGGCTTAAACCTAGCATAAACATGGCTAACCAGTTCTATTTCCTAATTGAGTCAAATTTCCTCCTTCGATGTCAGTATTTCCTATTTTAAAACTTGTTGTGACATCTATATTAACAATGTAAACATTTCCCATAGTCAGAGTCCCAAACAGATTTAGATGTTTCAAATTTGTAACTCACTCTGAAGTCAATAGTGTACATACAAAATATGCATATTATTGAAAAGATGCTTAGGTTTTCCAGATAACATTACTGAAATCCATGCTGCATGCTTTTCCCTGTCAGACTAAGTACAATAATTTTCAGCATAAAATCAGTGGGATCTCACATATAAAAATTATTCTTTTTCATATTTTTCATAGAACCGTAACACTTCTTAATATTTTTTAAACTAGTATTTGCATATCTGTCTCACAGAGAAGTTTAACACATCAGGTAGAACTAAAAAGAGAAGTATATTTTACAGTTGAGAACTATGTAAACTTTTTCTTATTCACAATTTGGTAAGCACAATATATGGTAACAGCTGGAAAATGTAATTATATGGTTTTGCCATTCCTCCAGCCAGTTGTATGTTAAAGAAGACTTCACATACACTGGTAGGTCAGTTACACTCTTTGGGGTTTTCTCATTGTTTCATGTCTAATGGGTTGTTTATGTAAGTAGCTACTTTTGGAAGCATAGCAGCTGGAAAACTGGAGTTCATCTCCGTGGTAACAATCACATTTTTACTGGAAGTTACTTTGAAGATTTTCCACATACATGCAATTAAGATGGAGGTAGAAAGCATAAAGTATTGTTTTATTATAATGTAAGGTGATACTAAAGTGCTGTGGAATATACAATGGTATTTTGAAAGACAACTGGTAGGCAAGAGTAGAAGTAATTTAAATCTAAGTCCTAGTACTAAGGCTATTTAATTTCTGACTGAATAAGATAATTATTACTAAGGGAGGTTTTCATGGCAACAGTCTGATTATTTCTTCTAAAAAGACTAGTTCACTACACTATTTAATACTGGAAAAATGAATCAAATATTTCTCCAATTTGTGGACATATTGATGGAAAATCGATACAGAAACTACCAGAACAGTATATTTTATTTGCTCTTTTATTTAGTTTCTTTAGAATCTAGGTTTCAAAATTAAAAATCCTTTATAAAATACTTCTAAAGACTATATTAATCTCCAAATGTGTATTAACCCTGGTACAAGGCTCCTATTTCTAGTACAACATTCTATTTTTTTTTCTTTAATACCATATTTTGAAATGAACTCCAGTATTTCACTTCCTTCTCTTTCCTTTTATTTGAAGTTTTACACAGGCAGGAGCTGTTACTGGACAACACAATGTCTCTTCCTGAACAGACAGACCAAGTGAAACTAAGTCATCAATTTCATTTCTGTATCCACGATTTACACATCTTCTCTCCTATTTAAGTTAAGACTCTTCATTGTGACTTTAGTGGGCATCATTTGTAAACTGATTCACTGCCAGTTAAAGGATGTTCTTCCAACGCACATGATTTGTTCAGCTGATTCTTTAAATCACATTCCATACTTTTATTTTGTATTCTGCTATTTAAGTCCTGCAATTTTTCAGTAAAATTACAACAGGTTAGAGTTGTCAATAACCTCCTGCACTTCATATACTTTGTAGATCCTATAATTTTTAGAAGTACACTTGTAAAAAGCAAAATTTAGTTTTCAATATGTCTTTTAGACTATAGTTTGGTAAAAGCAGTTTAATGTTTAAGAAATAATTTTTCCTTTAAAACATTGTAGAAAAAAAATACTAGTCCCTAAATGACAGTGTTTTCTACTGACTTCAATCATCTTTGGCTATGACCTTGCATTCCTACAAAAGATACTTTTAAGACTACCTAGACTCAGTTTCAAAATGAAATATATATTTAACATTAATTTCACCTGTACTTTTTCATAAGATATATGTCTTATATGCTCTATATATTCATATACTCCATGTGTATACATAACAAAAGGGACTATGAAAGCTTGTGAAATTCAAGACAAAAATTATTCTAGGAACCTGTATCAATTCAGAAGAGATGATGGAGAAGGGCAAGACATAATTCAGAGTTAAAACTTATTTCAGTCTAAATTTCTAGATTTCTAAAATGAGAGAAATCCAATTAGAATGGCAAAAACCCAGCCAAAAGCACAAGACCCACTGGAAGGGCTCCAAGCATTCACAAGATCTACTAAAAGAGAGTGAGTATTTTGTCAGTCTTAAAATATGATTTGTTAGCAAAAGTGAATCTGTAAAACAACACTTCAAGAGAATCACAAAGTAAGCAGAAAATGCATTATTCAGAATTCAAAAGGAAATAAACAGAAGTTTAATCAATATTTTTTTCTTCTGCAATAGGCTTCTTGAAAAAGTTTATCACAAATTGAGTATTGGAAACACCTAATGAACATTCAGAATGTGCACAACGTCACAGGAAGAAGCTTTCCTTGCAGCTAGAACAAATCAGAGAGAGAAGTGAAAATATTTCTGGTAAATGAACGCTTAAAATGAAAAATGGGACAGCTGAGTAGAGAAATAGCACCACTTTGGAAAGAATCAAAATACTCTGAGAAAGTTATTAAAAAAAAGTTTCAGTGTATTGTTTCATAGTGAGAATGTACGGTCCCAGATTTTTTCCCCCAAGTTGTGGTAAATATAGGTCAGATTTTAAGTCATTCTACTTGTTGAACATTTTGGGTTATTGTTATGCAGGTTGTGATGATATTCCATGGTCCAATCAATTCTAGCATTGCTCTATGCTGTATTTCTTTTCACAGCTGAATGGCCATTAGCTCAATTCAAAATGGATTTTTCAGAGAAGAGGCTGTGCATGGCAAACAACAAATACTGTTATCTGATGCACAACTGGGAAATTCATTTTGAGATAGTTCTTGGAATACCTGGCAAGTAGGTTATAGTCCCTGAAAGTCTGAAGGAGAAAGCATGTGGAATTTTTCACCAAGGCAAGCAAATATTATGTTTAGCCAAAGAGAACAAACTAGCAGATAGATCAGTAAATCACTCTGAATTGGCCCACTCAAGACACGGAGGCGGGCTAGATCCAAAGCAATTTACTTTTCTTCCAGGAACTTGAAGGCAGCTAGGGAATAACTCTGATTTGCAGAGTAAATACTCCCATCTTTCTTCATTCATAATAGAATTTAAGCTAACAATTTGATCCTAAAGGTTTTGTTTAATAAATAGCTGTGGAATGATGTTCTGTACAGGGATGTTAATCACAAAGTTTGGAAATACAGTAACTGAAAAGAGATATTGTGCAGCACTTTCCAATGTCGACAGTTACCTGCCTATCTGCACCAGCTCTTTATAAGCCTCAATATTCTGACTTTATTTTTCTTTCTGCTTTTTAACAGCTTAGTTTTCTTTGCTTTAGTCACTTTCTTACAACAGAGCAATAAGAAGATAATAGTGTCTACTGTTTAATAAGATTTTATATTTAATTTATGCCTTTTCTTTTTACTTTGTCTTGCTCTACTTGTGACTTCTTTTACTTCCTTCTCTTAAAAAATGAGAAACCCTCCCAAGAGTGTAAAAGACATTTGACTCCTGATTCTAGTTCCATACACTACTGTAAATCTAAGTGGAACTGTCTAACTGAGTCAGTGAATCTACATGCACTTTAAACCAATCTATTTGAAAGATAAATGACACCTCTTATCCCATCTCATTCTGGTCCTACCTCTCCACTTTAAGTGCCTGAAATTATCAAATCCCTCTTTTAACCCATGATCTAACAGCATCTAACACACAGCACAGATGATGATGGTCAATCATAATTTACTCATACACAGTTAATATCCATTTTTAAAACATCATTTTCTTAAAAATCTTCAATGGAAGGCTACACTGAGGTAGGGGAGAATGGGAGGAGAAGGTTACTTAAAGAAAGAAAAACAAAAAGAAAATAAATCTATATTCAGGATTGTGAAATTAAGCTTCTAAATAACTATTCATAAGCTCTAACATAGCCAAGCTAAAAACCTCGAGATTTAATGCATTTTATATTTTTAAAAGTTGTTAAGACACTGATATTTCTAAAATTAAATTCATATAGATTTTATCTAAAGTCTCTAAATCCCTTCTCTAACTTTAGTAGACAGCTGTATACAAGTGAAATTGTTCTGAACACCAGGAGCTGTTCCTGTGAAGTGCTGATATTTCCCTGGTCTGGTGTCTGATCTGATTCCTTGGTGGCCTGGTTTCTACCTCCTCCTTCCGTGGCAAAATTGACTTCTTCCCTTCTCTGCTGTTTCTGTGACTAACTGGTGTTAACTGAGTCTTTTCACAGAAGAGAGTGTGCCTAAGACATCAACAATCCTATTTAGTCTTCCACTCTGAGTGAATCATTTCTCGTTATTGTGCATGTTAGGAGGAGATAAGGGACTCTTAGATGATGTGGAGACAAGATACAGAAGGTTTTACTGTTGTTAGATGCTTCTGGAGGTGGCAAGGGAATCCGAGAAAAGAGGAAGAGGTTTAAAGTTATCGTGTATACCTGAATGTTTCCTGAGTAAATGCCATAAATTTAATTAAAAGGCATCTTAAAGGAAAAAAAAAAGTGTTTTACCCATTAGACTATGCCATGATTAGGAAAAATATCCGATTTGAAACCTGAAACCTGTGACTTAACTAGTATCACTGATAACATGGAAGGAAGCCTTTTCCTTCATTCTATGACTCTAGAATAAACTGAAAGGAACAAGAAGGATGCATATGAAGCTACAGAAAAAACCTGCTAGCTCACAGATGTTACAGTGATGTTGTCACCTGGGGCACTGGCCCTTAGCACTCATCACCATCACAGTAATGTCAAAATTATAGTCCTGACTGTTACGAAACCCTATGTTGGAAATAAAAATATAAGGAGCTTTTGTGCAGCCAGTAATAATAAGTAGCTTTTAAAATAAAAGCGCTTATCTATTCCCATCCGAATTATCAGGCTGGAGTGTGGTGCTGGGGATGGTGCATATGTATGTACTCAGTGCTACAGGCACCAACCAGTGCAGTGGTGCCATTTCAGAGATACATCTAATTCCTCATAAATACCAATCAACTGCTGAAAAAGCAAGTTGTTAGAGCAGAAAAAAACATGAACAGAAAGTTCACTCTGAAAATATAATTCTAAATTTTAATTTATGCCATTCTTAGTCTATCATGATGGGGGGAGTAAAGCTGAAAAAGATTTCTACCCGATGGCAACAAAAGTTTTAAAGCAGCACAGTTAGAGCACAGAAATACACTTTGCAGAGCATACTTTACAGAATAGTTTGAGAAGTTTCAGAGATATTAAATCAGATCAAGAGATTATCTGAAAAGTGTCTTCCAAGTGGAAATCATTCACAATGCTTCCTTGTATTTGAGGAATTTCATCTTTTGTATTTCCTTTAGCAAGACTGTTGTGCAGCAAAGGGATTGCAGATGAGAGAGAGAATGCCATGCAATTGCACTGGGTTTTGACTGTGTAAAGACAGATTAATCCATAAACCTACAAGTTTTCTATCAGTTTTAGAGAATTTCTTAGGAAGGACACTATGGCTTTGGTAATGAACGGAAACTGAAAAAACTAATATGTTCAAAGATGAGTTCAGAATGAACAGGTAACACATTCTTCTTCAAGTTCTTTGAAGATGTAACTGTTAATATAGATAAGGGAAACTAAGAAAAATAGCTCTCTGAAATAATCAGATAGCCTTTCACCACTTCCTTCTATATCAAAAGGAAAAACAGCTGAAGTAAAGAGTTACTGTTAATAATGTGCTAGAGTCATTGGAAAGAAAGATGAGCCAAAGTTACAAAACTGAATTTCTGGTAGCTCCACACTTAAGCTGAACACTGAAATATTTCTATACTTATCTAAGCACCAAACAAACTTTTTTTTTTCCCCTAAATACACATAAGTAACTTTTTTTTTTCCCTAAATACATGTAAGTTAGGATCAAAATATGACATGAAGCTTTTAAACCAAAAAAATTTGTTTTCTCAAAATAGCTGAACTGGGAGATGATGATCTTGGTTCCCTGTGTTGTGAAGAGGGGAGTATGTCATTAGATTATACTCCATTAGCAAATGGCCCATGAGAATGGAACAACCCACCGTATTTGTCACCTGGACATCAGCCTTGCTTGTCCCGGGTCAGCGCAGACCTAAGAGCTCTGCTTTTCTTTTCAAATACAATTGACATTTCACATGGTTCTGATATCAAAACTTTGCACAGCTCTACTCAGAAGCTCCTGTTCAGAGTCAGTATCTGATATCACCAGCCTCTTATCATCATAGCATATTAGCCTTGTAATGGTGTGCACTGCTTCTGTCACTCTGCTGAGGCAGGTGGCTTATCCCACCATTTAACACGTAGAAGGCGCTGATGCATTTGTTTAATTAAAATTGCATGTGGCTTTTCTCCACCCGGGTATATCTGATTTGCAAAGAATTTATCCCAGAAGTTGCCATAAAATTTGCTTTATCTTCCTTGCAGCTTTCCATCACTAAAAGGATGTGTTCTGAACCACAACCCTGAAAAATGAGTTTTCCCTCATTTCCTAGGGGATTTTATTTTTTATTTAATTCTCCAATTATTTTAAATTTTATTTTAAAGTTGTTTAATATTTTACTCAATAAATGGGTATTCTACCAAAATTCTTTTTACTTCTTTGATTAATTTTTGAAAGTGATTTGGTCTTTACTACGTGAATTAATTACACAGATTAAGAGATTCTTTTCTTTTATCTGGGCTGATTCTTTTCTTTTATCTGGGCAATCAAGGACAGGTGAAAGTCTTAATGCTAGATTGGATTAGATTCAGTTCTGAATTTCTAAATTGAACAAGGATATTTGGACATCTGGTTTTATTCTAAACATTTGCAATTTAAAGACATCGAAGGTTATCCATGAGATATGCAGGCTACAAAGTTTCTTTAAGATATATCCACCATCTCCCAAATGCTGAAGGGAAAACTGAGTGCACAGCCCTTACCTGCCAGCATAGACACACAGCTGACGGCTGACCTTACATACACAGCTCTCACTTGCTTAAAATTCCCACCTTGCCTTTTCCCCACTTTCTTTGAAGGATCTTTATTTCATGGAGGGGAAAACATAATGCATTTTTATTTGTCAAGTAAGTTAAATAATCTCCATTGACCTTCATACACAAAACCAACCAGCCTCAAGTCTCCTTCCTCCCTTCTCCAGGTTCCGTATGCCTATTGCTCCTGTCAAGCATTACACTCCTTCTACCTAATTTCATTCCTTGGGGAGAAGTTCATACTCCCATGTAGTAGTATGTTATTCTCCAGAGAAAGACCCTTTTTAATTATTCCAGTCCACCTACAAAAGAGGCTGGAAAACACTGTGTAACCCCTGTGGAGGTTATACAGTGGTAAGACCTGGTGTTTAATGCAACGCAGTATCCTGAAGTACTAAAGCAACTAAGAGGTAATAGGAGGAAGGAATACAAATGGATGGAAAACACATGAAGCTCTCCCTTATCTATTTCCAACAGGTATTAGAAATGGAAAAAAGATGGTCTTTCACTTTTTATTGCTGAATTCGGAATATGTGAGTCTAAATTAGATGCTCTTGCTCCCTGTTGCTTTATGTAATAGATAGAGAAATTTTAATGGACTTACTGATGTCCCAAATTCATTTAGTTTCCTAGTGATCCAGTTAAATGTATTTTCAAACTGTCGAGATAGCTTAAAAATCAATTTTGATATCTCCCTAAGCTCTAGCAGTTCCTATTTGCTCTCCCAAACCAGCTGGGAAACAGGTTGGACAGCAAGGCTTTCTCTTATCTTAGTACCGAAGGAGGAATTTCTAATAAAAATCTTTTCATTTGTTAATTTCTTCTTTATATTCTGTAGCAGCTGGCTAGAAATAAGTGTCACTATTTAAAATGCACAAGGCATGGTTCAGGGCACAAATGATGCATTTAAAAATCACACAGACACATTCCTCAACTTCTTTTCTCTCATAAAGCGTTGTTACACCCTTGGTGTCCACACTCAACATGATGGAAGATGAACACTGCCAACAGTGTGGTAACATCAGAGGCATCCCTTGCAACTATCTCAGGAGTCACCAACAGAAGCAAAAATGATGAGACAAAAAGTAATAACCATGTGACTTAAAGCAAAAGTTACTCGTATCTCAGATGCTGAATATAATTATGAAAGATAGATCACAGGGCGCTCTGGACATCTCTTTGAAAAATGAGGTCATAGCAATAAAGCTTAAGAACCCAAAGCATGATAAAACGGCAAAAGCTTAATCTTTATAGCCTCTTTCCATGCACTTTTGCATGACTGAAGGAGGTTTCGCTTTGCCTTCACTTAAAACTACATTGTAATATAACTTCTGCAACAATGTGAAATTCATTGGTGATAAACCAGATTGCCTATATTTCACAGGGGATACTGTTCTCTAGGTAAACGCTCCTCAAATTCAATAGTAAATACACCTACATATAAATACAGAGGAAAATGATTAAAATATTTTCTCTTAGCTCATGTATTTATAATCCTAAACCTGTAGCTGATTTATTTTATGAATCACCTTACTAATACGCCACTGGAACCCACAGAGAGAAAAATTATAGAACTGTCAAGCTCTTCTGATGATTAGTACTTGTACAGAGCTCAAAACTCTTAGATTAAATCTCCAGAGGTCTTGCTACATGAAATTGCAGTATAAATAGCTGGTTTCTTCAGAATTATTTGCTGGATTCTTTAGGGATATATTAGCATATCAACTCTAAGTCACTGTATACTGCTCGTGACCTTCTTTCTGAAGCAGGAAACTTTGTTCTTAGAAAAGTTCCCTTGAAATATAAACTATGCTGGGTTACTGTGGTCATACCAACACTTAAATTCATCACTTTGTAGAACTGTTTTCATGTACAACTGCTTACATTTTTATATCTAACAATAAAAATGAAAGTATAAAAAAAATCTCATTCTGAATCTTCTGTGGTTTTCTTGTGTTAAACAAAACCAAGAATTTATAGCAGAGTATGGCAAGACTTAGCCTATAAGCCTTTTTTTTTTCTCTTTACACATTAGCAGCTATTGAGTGCAAAGAATCTCCTGCCATGATTGATGCATTGCACTGTTGATAGTTTTCCTAGCTGGGCAAAAAAATCTCTATCAGCCTTGGTGAAAAGTATATAATCATTATTCTGAACTGCATTTATCACCATCTTCATTTTAAACTTCCTGCTTTTCTTTGCCATGGCCTATTTTCATTAAACCCTCCTGTTGCTGCTCATTTCCTCACTCTGCTGCAGAACTCCATTTCCAGGCAGGGAACATCACAATCATAAAAACTTCAAGAGACTGTTGAATTGTTAAGTTTCCCCTTTTGCAGGACATATCAGTATGTATAAAGCAAAGCAGGCAGAATCTCAGCTCCAAGCCACATGGACTACCTGTATTGCTCATTGACCAAATTCAACTAAAGCATTCCAGGGCAAAACAACATTAATTTTCTTTGTATTTCTGAGAACACTATGATAAACAACTTACTGACTCTTTTCCTATATTTAATTTGGATTGTACAATGAGAATATTGCTTTGCAGAACACTGACAAAAACCAAACCAAACCAAAAACACACAGAGATGAGTACAAATGAGTACAAACCCTCATCCTGACTGTATTATTGCAAAGACTGGATACATACTTCAGTAATGAATGTTCTTTTACCCATTCTTTCCAAAGTTTTTAGACATACCTCGAGTGAATCATCCACTCCCTCTCACTAACCAAGATGCCTCCAGTAAACAGGGATACCATAAGTTATCAAAATACCACCAGAAGATGACTGATGACGAAGATGTTCACTGGGCGGAGCTGGCATGCAAATCAAGGCTCAGAGCTAAGCTGTTGTGCCTGACCCTAGCTGGAACTCTAGCTAGGCTTTCTGTAGGGTAACCAAGCACAGGAGCTCTCTGCTCTTCCCTCCAGCCAGGCCCACACATCTAAAGTCTGTCTCTAAAAATCTGCCTTCATTCTGGTTATGAGGTTCTTCAAGCAACATAGTAAGAACACATCTTGGTTAGTATGAAGACACTAATTAAAAATTTGAAAATGAAAAAATCCTGTGTTAATAACTTTTTGATTGATTAGCTGAGTTTTACTGATTGATTGGTTTTGTCGAGTTTTTGATCTGGGGTTTTTTGTTCTTCGCTTTCAGAGCAATGGGCTGATACTGTTAAAAAGTAATTTGACTATTGTTATTGTAAAGCAGAATTTAAAATTATGGTGGATTTTAGTATACAAGATCTGGCCCAGATTCAAACTTCACTTATGTGGCTATCAATATGGAACAAATCTGATGTAACAAATTAGCCGAGAGTTACACTAATGACAGAACTGAATCTCATACTTCACAGCTGAAATGCTATTTTATATGCTACATTATACCTGGTCCCAGGAGTACTGCCGAAATTTTAAAAGAAAAATCTTAAAATTCAAAATTAATTCAAAGTGAGTATATTATATGACAATTAAATATAATTACTTTTTTCCAACTTCTCATATGGTGTTTTTATTGTTGTAGTCTCAAGTATGTTTCTGTTGGCAGGAAACACCAATACATTTGAAAAGCTTTGCATTAAATTGCCTTTCTAGGCCACTCTGCATGCTTGGCCTAAATAGAATAATTTTTTTTTCCTTTAACTACTCTAAACCACATGGAAAGAAAGAAATTGTAAAACATGATTTCCCATATGAATTATTGCATTTCTTGTGATTAAATTTCAGGCAGTTATAATGTTATCTGTTTCTTTTGACAAGTACAATTATTGTTGGCATGTGCACCCAAATTGCATTTCACTTTCTGAAAAAAGACCTTGTTACAATTGGGAAAGTCTCTAGTAAAAGGAAGGCATAGGAAAAAGTACTTTATAAATATTGACTTACCCTTAGTACCTGTCAGCAAAAATGCAAATGGTCACAAATCACAGCTGTAAACGAAATACAATAAAACCCAGAACCAGATAGTATTATACACTGGCAACAGTAAAGTGATTTCCAGATTCCCATTTGTCCAAACTGAAAACAGCCTAAACAAAACAAAGATGCTCTAGATGGATGTTTTGTTTCATAATTAACACCATATATATATATACACATATATATTTATTTATTTGTATTTTGTACCATTATAGGGCAGAATATTTTATATCAGTGTTGGTTTTGCAAGATAGTTCAAAACCAACAGGGTTCATAGCCATCCTATTCTGTTCGTTGCCTGGTATATTTGACCATATATGTTAGACTTTTAAATCACCCATAACCCAAGAATGCAGCCTGATTTCTGATCTGAACCCTTCTGCTGTTGCTTATTGTCAAGAAGCAAAAACTTTACAGGGATGACACTGAGCAGTTAGCTAGCAAGTGGATCCTTCCCTCTTGGAGAAATGGTGTTCCTGGACCTTCAGAGAAGCTCCATACTAAATATCATGTTTCCTGTTGCCTTAGAAATGAACTTACTGTTCCAGCAATAAGATTGGTAACAAGGAATAACATTTCTGAGGCCACTGAGGAAACAGTTCTTTCTAAAATCAGAATTTAAGTTTATTTAGAAGTGTAGTACCCCTATGCTCACTACAAAAGACAGCCTGGAGGGAGAGAAAGAGAGAGGAGTGCAGTGCAGGGGAGAGAGACAGTGAGTGTGCATTCACTGCTGCATTCCCTTCCCGCACAGTAAGCTGATTCCTTGAAAGTTTATTGCCATCACTGCATGTCGTTAACTGCAGCGTCTTAGTGCAGTTCATATCAATTTTCCCCACTCTCAGCTTCAAGCATGCACCCAGGACAACTAGGAATGTCTCCTGGCTCCTCAGGTGAAACCCTGCCTCTGTTGAAATCAGTTAAAGTTTAGCACTTCACTAGGATCACAACTCTTCTGTCCCCATTGAGCCTCTACTTGGAACATTTTGCACTTGTGTAGCTGATTAGTCAAAGCAAGCTAGAGGAAGATACATCCTGCACAATGGCTTTTTCAAGTATATACACTGGTAATTTCTGTAGAAATCCCTGAATTAATTTATGATGCGTGTCTCAAGTTGGCTCATCTTTTTGTTTCTGTCATACGGGTCTTTTTTTTTTAAATCCCACACAGATACAGAATGAAGTGGCTCATAGACATATCATGTAGAAAAATAATTAAAAACACTATTTTATTATTTTGGCTTCTGCCCTCTAGTCTTTTTTTCTCCTCCTGCACTCAGAAGCCAACTTCATATACATTGCTGACACAAAAAAATTTTAAGTTTCTTTTTCCCAGAAATAGCTTTTTGTTACAGGACAGAAAAAGAAATGATTCAATTTTATATCTGTTTTATTCATAGCAGTTCCAGTCTTCTACTGAAGCTATCGTTGCAGAAGCATAGCCATTTAAAAGAGACTTCAGAGATTTTATTTAGTGAAGTTATCTGTGCTTTAGCTACAGGTATAAGCCTTGATATTCAACTGTTACACTGATAGCAAAGGCTGGCTTCCTTTTTAACTACATGAAGACATTTAGAAAACACTGATTACTTAAAAAAAAAAAAGGGGGCAAAAAACCCACACATGCCTTTTTTTCCACATATCCTACTCACTCTAATATATCAAAGGTTGACTGAAGAACAAACATCATACAGAACAAAAAATACAGGAATGCACATTTTATCAAATGTACAGAGAAAAGCAGTGCAGGAAGAAGGTCAGTTGTAAAGGTAAAGAATGATAGATGGTAAGAAATGCAGGGAAGTTACCCTGTTCCTTTTGCCTGTTAGATCCATGATGTATACTGCTGTGTGTCTGTAGAAAGGTTTCAGGAGACCTGTGAAAAATGCAGGGGTATTGTTTGAGGGAACACATCTGAAACTTGGGAGACATTTCTAGGGATATTTACAAGACGCCTCAATCTTCCTCTTAGATAAATCAGAAGGGTTTCTGCCACTGGCTTTAGAAGGGAGTGAGATTGATCCTTTTAGTATCCTTATAAGGCAATGTGGAAAAAGGCTGTCCATGAACTCATATGCCAAATGAGAAAAAGTAAAGCAGGTGAATTTAGTATTAGAGAATACTTCAATAAGGCACTGCCATTCAATATAAACATTAACGAATGAAAGCACTACAACAAAAATAAAGCTATTTTTAAAATATAAATATCTTTGAAAAAAAAGTAAAATACTCTAAGAAAACATGATTAAAATTTGCAAGGAGAGCAAGAACAGGAGATTACTGAAATTCACCCTAGATGAAATTAAAAGAAAATAGGGCAACAAAGACCAATTTTATCAAATACAATTGAATAATCAAGAACAATAGAAGCAATGAGAATAGTTTTAAATATTGACTATTCTGAAAAATTGAAAGGAATTTAAAATTCCTAGGTGAATCAGAAGCAGACTGAAGAATAAGGAAAAGACTTCCTCTCCATTATAGGAGAGGAGAAAAGAGATATTCACACACACAGAGCAATCTCACTGCAGTACGGTCTTTGATTATAGTATGCATATCTAGTTCTCTAAAAGTCAGAAAATTAACTGGATGTGGCTATCCCACCTTTAAGCAGGAATTCTATCATGAGTCTGGATTAAGTGTTCTTGTAACTACTTTTTAAGATCTACAGTCTTAGAATCTGTCTCTGCTCCATATAAAACACAGTTCTGTCTCTTACTGTGCTCATTTGCCAGCATTAAGATATTTTCCTTTAAAGTTTGAGATGGTCCCCCGCCTTGTATGCAGCTTGTGTAGGACCACATGCCACACAAAGCCTTATTCATGTCACATACTTACTATTTGGTCCATTCTACATCTGAAAAAAATTACACTAGAAGAGTCCATGAAGAATTATTTGTTCAGCTTAACTAGAAAAGCTTTTCTCTTTTTATTTTTCCCATTATTTTGAAAATATAAACATTAAAGCAGTAATTCTTCCACTGTATACTCCCTTATGTACCTCTACTCCCCCAGAAATAAAATTTCCTTGGTTCTCTGAAGCATAAGACTGGAGCTGTGTGTCATATTATTGTACTTACTTATTGCAAAATTGCTTATAACCCTTGCTTTGGCACTCAATTCAAAATAAATGAGGGATTTTATATTGCTTCTGAATTTTAATGTAATAGTAGCAAGCAGCAGTACATTTTGGCAGTTCTATGGAAACCCTCCAAAGGTTGCTTTTAATACTTCCTTGGTATTTATTTAGGCAAAATAACTAAATATCAGCCATGTGTTTTCATTTATTAACAGTCCCTCAGGAGCACAGGCAATCAATGTCTTGACTTACGGACTTTTAAAAGTGTTTGGTTTGGGTATTTTTTCTTCATTTCTGTCTATTGCTATGTATTTATTCTAGCAAGGCCATAGTTTAAAGAGAGGAGACATGAGACTTGCATCTGTCAAAATTCCCTGTTCAGTCCATAGTCCCAAGCAGAGCCTTAAGGAGTTTCACTGTCACCAGAAATGAGATTTAATCCTAAGGAGGACAGTGCATCATACCAGTTTTCCAAAACAGGTTTTATGCTGTAATTTCTGAAGTTCTTTTAGATATCTGAAGACTTATCTTATGGAGTTCTCTCAAGATGAACACAGAGATCTTGAACATGCTTTGACTTTCTGACCTAAGCCTGAAGAATAGGAGGGATGGGATGGGTCAAATATGTTCACAAAAAGCTGTTTTTCTGATAAGATATGCTTTATGAGTTCATGCTTCCTAAATGCTGAAATTTTCACTATCAAATCAGAAGGTTTGCTCAACAAAAGCTCCTGTTCAGAATTGGCAAGAAGTACATATATAAGCAAGACATATATAAGCAAGTAATAAATGCCTCCTTGCACATCCTCCCTATCACATGGCTCAAAGTTCAGAAGGCTAACAGTTAATAGAAAATTAAATTTCAGTTAGGGAATGGAGTGTTCTTAAGCTTCAATGCAGCACAGAATGAGGTGTAAATCACAAGTATGGTTAATACACAAACTGAAAGCCTTTGTTCTTTTCCTTCGTTTTTCTTAGCTAGAACTTTTAGATTTCTTCATGGCAAACAATTATTGTCAATTGATAAATGACTATATACATAAAAAACTGAAATCATTAATAGTGTCAGCTAACATGATATCTCTGATACTATAGCAGAAAAATAAGATCACACCTGGTGAACCTGTCACTGCTCAGCAAGAAACAATAAAGAATTCCTTGTAACAATAATGTGCCACTATTGTCATTAAAAATATGGTAATGCTCTTGAAAAGAATAGTTGCTAAGAATACAGGAAAAGCTGACCTTGCTAGAATCCAGCCTTGAATTTGTTGTCAAATTATCTGTGCCAATATGCAGGAAACTTCTTTGGGTAACAAGCCTGAGGCAAATGAAGAGAATATTATCCATCCCAGGTACCCAAGACAAGTTCTGCAGGGGTTGGAGCTGTGCATGACATTAACTATTCCATCAAGATTTAGTATCTGTTATTAATAAAAAAAAAATTAATTCACCATAGGATCCTATTGCTTTCTGTACTATAAAAGTTAGCTATCGTCCTGTCTTGGTTAGATGACCAGCCAGCCCTAAAGATAAAAGTACTAAAAATGCAAATGGCAAATTGGAGACTGAGATAAAGGAATGGCAGATTTATTAAGCAATTACTATATATTTTCTGCCTTTAGATGAAGAAAGAGGATTGATGGACTGCTGCGTACCATATTGAATGGTATAATACAGTTAGCAATTGTAGTGCACAGATAGCAATGGAAATGGGTCTGAAAAGATTAGTCATGTATTAAAATAGACAAAGTACTCTGTCTAGCGATACATTGCTAAGAGACTGGAAGGAAATGAAGATGGAAATGAAGAAAGTTTTTTTGTCACACTAATCAAAAGCCTGAAAAATATCAGAACATTACAAGTCCTCAGAAAATAGCCATAGAAGAGACTCTGATCACTTTACCCAGTCTGAAACAAAACTATCATTACACCCTCTCAAAACATAGCCAGGAAAAAGAAAAGCTTTTTGGGGAATAAGCCTCCCAGCACTACCTGAAATACCACAATAGATGTGCATTTGTAATCTCCCTGACAGCAGAGTGCAAAAACCAGAAGTTTCCTGTGTTGTCATGACATAAGTTTACTTACCCTGGTATTCCAGCAGGTTTTGGCACGTTCACTGCTCTGTAGATTATGGCAACAAAACTTCTGACTTCTGGAAGTCCTGTGACTGCAGAGCAGATACATACAAACCATAGTCTGGCTTGAAGAAAAAGCAGAGGGAGAAAAGCTCGGTAGCTAGATTTTCTTGCCTTGAACCTTCAGTATTGATTTGTCCATACAATTACCTTGTCAGAGAAGTAAATGGAGGTTTGAGGCGTTTAATGGTACAAGCTCACATCCTGTATGTTAAGATTTTCTTTGTACAAAACATAATGCCACCCTCCCATAAGTGACAGATTATACTGTTTTAAGAAAGTGTTCTTAGAAGGATAATGTCATATTTGCTGTATGAAAACAGGTTCAGTGTGTTTTTTAAATAGATGAGCACTACTGAAGGAGGATGAACAGAGTTATGGACATATTAATTTAAAATCAGCTTTAGTATAAAGGATATATTCCACAGTGAGCAGTGGTCGTGGAAAACATGCTCTGAAAGAGACCAAACATGAATTTAGGAGATAAATGTCATAAGTGACTTGCGGGAAATTTTTTTAAGGTCTTACTTTTACCATTGCGGCAGGCATGTGGAAATAGTGTATACTTTAGTTTTTCAGAAGCATCTGATAAGAGCATACCCTGAGTACCACCTAACAAAAAATAAGGCAAGAAGGAAGCATAACGAAAGATCCCAGCACCACCTGTGGGGTAAGAGCAGAGCTGAAGCAAACAGAAGCTGGTGACTGGGTTGCAGGCCAGGCCACATGTCCTCATGAGGAAGCAAAGGAGGTGTTCTGCTGATTCCTGAACTCCTCTGTGTGGGAATGCCAGGCACTTTGTATGTGAAGCAAAGGACTCCTGCAACAGAGTATCATTTTTGCTCCCAGACAGGGACGTGAAGCTGACACAAGTTAAGGAGAAGGGAGACGCCAGTTATCCCACGAGTAAGAATGAGAGAATTTACTTCCCCTCTGATGCTAAGCAGTAAGTGAGTTGTGATTCAGTTCTCATCTGATCCCTGCTGTTTGCCAGGGCTGTGCACTGTCTTCCTAGTGTTTGATGAGTTGTCAGAGTCTTCAACCGAGCTGCACCAGAATTGTCAAAGGTGGGTTTATGGGATCAAATAAATTTATTGGAATGAAAACAAAAGCAAACAAACAATAACAAATTAACCCAACCACCAAACACAAACCCAGAACACAGCTTGCTGCTTGTGCTATAATTATTTTAAAAGTGCAGTACTTTTAATTAAAATTATTGTCAAAGTAGCGAAATTGGTATTGTAAAATGCATTGGGGAGGTCTACCATTTTGCATCCATTTAGAGAAATGGATTTGTTTTAGCCTGTTAGGAAGTGGGGTAACTGCTGGGCAAGACACAGGATCACATCAGAAGCATACAGAGAGAAAACAAAGTGAGCAAGATGGCATTGCCACAGTAAGCAACAGAGTAAATACATTTTGGTAAGAAGAGGATTAGAATAAGGAATAAATCAGGCAAGTGGTATCAGAATTCCCTGGGACTTTTTCGTATACAAACCCCACTGAATAAAGACAAGCTTTTCAAACCAAGAACCTTGTAAAAATGCATACAAGTAAAATCTTCCAAGACCTTATTTTGTACTAGTTTTCTACACATGGCATTAAATAAACAGGTGGACCTGTTTTCTACCAGATATTACGTTGTTTCAGGGATTTATAACATGTGTAGTGAATAAAGACAAGGGCTTTCCCAGAGGCAGAAGCTGCTCCTGTGAACAAGGACACGAATAGCACAATGCCGAGCCGGATGCTACGGCTGCGTCTGACAGGATCTATGCCCGTAGCACAACGCAGTGCTGTGCTGGCTTCTCTGAGGCCAAACAAAGCAAAGTAGGAACGCCGTACTAATGCAGACCTGCTGAATTCCGCATGTAAGCAAAGAGCTATACCTGTACAGCAGCACACTAATGTGAACTGTGATAGAATCACAGAATCACAGCGTTGTTTAGGTAGAAAAATACCTCTAAGATCATCTAGTCCAACCATTAACCCAGTACTCCCAAGGCCACCACAAAACCATGTCCCTAAGTGCCATATCTGCATATCTCTTAAATACCTCCAGGGATGGTGACTCTACCATTTGGTAGCCTGTTCCAATGCTCGACCATCCTTTCAGTGAAGAAACGTTTCCTAATATCCAATCTAAACCTCCTCTCGCACATCTTGAGGCGCTTTCCTCTTGTCCTGTCACTTGTTAGCTGTGAGAAGAGACTGACCCCTCTACAATATCCCTCCTTTCAGGCAGCTGTAGAGAGTGATAAGATCTCCCCTAAGCATCCTTTTTTCCAGGCTAAACAACCCCAGCTCCCTCAGCTGCTCCTCACAGGACTTGTGCTCCAGATCCTTCACCAGCTCCATTGCCCTTCTCTGGACACACTCCAGTGCCTCAATGTCTTTCAGGTACTGAGGGGCTCAGAACTGGACACAGCACTCAAGGTGTGGCCTCAGTAGTGCTGAGTCCAGGGGGATAATCACTGACTTGGTCCTGCTGGCCACACTATTGCTGATTCAAGCTGACATGATGTTTGAATAGTCATTGATATTAAGCTTCACAGTTGGATACCAATATAGTTTCTACTTATAAACACACACATCCTGAGACTGTGGAGTTTGAGTCACTGAATAGTCATAACTGTGTCTAAAGCTGATCAGAACTGTGCTTTCAAGGCACGAAGTTTGCAATGCAAGCTCTTCCAAAGAAAAAAAAGCCACAAGCTGTTCCAGTATTGATGCTACTTGATGTCCCAGATCTTCTGTCTGGGAAATGGAACTAATGGAATAATATCCCTTTTCTCAGTATCATGAAAATTCCTTTATGCATTTGGATAGGATAATGAAGATTTACAGAAAAGCATATGGGTAAAATAATTTAATATCTCTAGGAGGGTTAGAATAATGAACAGTAGATAAATTTCAGTGCCATATACTGAGCAATAAGATTAAAACGTTAACTAATCATTCCTACCTTTTAATTGCAAAGCACATTCTGCACATTGAATAAGTCCAGGGACCTAGAGGGGTTAAGAGAGCAGTATGTGACCACATTGAAGTCGTTGCCACTCACATGCTCAAAATTACAATGTTGAAATGATCCTGGCAGCAACCACTTTGAAGTATTTGATTTTGAAATTCTAGAAATAATGTTAAATTCTTTTAAAAGGCTCCAAGTTAGGCCATAACTAATGCATAGAAGTCAGTCTGCCTCCTAATACATTTTTATGACGCTCTTCTCCTCATCCTCTACCCTTGCATTTTCCCAAAGGGCAGAGATTTCCTCTTGAATCCAAAATATGTAAATAACCCAAATGCAACACTGTTACCTTCCAGACATAAAAAGGCCTAAAAAAAAGTGTCACAGAGGCAGTGCAGTAGCAGATCTATGGCTGACAGGAAAGAAAAATGAAGCTTATACCAGGATAAAATAGACATCCAGATGATCTTATTTCAGGGTCTCTTTTTTTCCCTTGTGCCCATCCAACCTCAAGGAAAAAATAAATAAATCTACTACTGTTCATGGTGATAACAACATATCATTAGTGCCCTGCTCCCTGCCCCTCACACCACTGCTATTGGGCTCCCACTTGTAATCAAAACCAGGAAAAAAAGGTTCTGCTGTTATGTCAGACCTAGCTCCCACATGGACTAGCCCTGAGGTGGTTTTACCACAACTGCTTGGAAGTGTAGTCATGTTAGTACAACCAGTATTTGTATCTGCTTGGCAGCACATTAAAAAGAAAAATCAATTGCTATCGAACTTTAAGTCCAGTAGGTTCTTATTATGAACAGATAACAACACAACTATACCATGACAATGAGTTCATGGCCATCACTCAATTACAATGTCAGGCTACCCTTACCCACTAACGGATGACATTACTTTTACAATCAGTTTAATCACAAGAAAATTATAAACTCATCACCCATCAGTATCAATTGTGCATGGTGTCAGATGAGTTTGAAGAAATAATTAGTTTCTGTACTGGAATTCCCCAGGTAGAGAATATTAGCACACACATACGTAACTTTTATTTGAACATAAGCTGTGTAAAACAATAAACATATGGGTGCAGAACTACAGTGCACAAAATCTAGAAATAATTGAGCAGGTTTATATACCCAGATCTTTTCATTACCCTCCTGGCAGCCTATCACAGAAAGCACACATTTTATCCTCATTATTTCACAGAAAGTTTACCAAAGAGAAAAACACAAGCATTATTTTCATTTTGTTTTGCAGGGGAAGTGTCTACATTGCCTACTAAACATTATTTCAGGATATGAAGTCTTTGTAGATTTGTGTGTGCACTTTGAGAGAACACAGGGAAAGCTGCAAGTTAGGCTCCTAAGCACGAGGTGCAGGTACACGGGGAAGCCATCTTTTAATGTTGCAGAATGTTGATGCTCTTTCTAGTCCTCTATTTAAAGCTCACAATGATGCTTTAGCAAATAAATAGCTTTTTAGGACCCCAATATACTGATTTGAGTCCTTACATGTAGGATTTAGATGTGCTGTTAGTGAGCCTATATTCATCCCTAAATACTTATATCTCACTGTAATGTTAAAGAGATGAGGCATTTAAAACCACCCAAAAATCTAAATTCAGGATCAAGTCCACAGAGCAGTGAGATTGATGCAAATAAATTATTTTTCAGGGTTTGGGGGTTTTTTTCTGCAGGAATAGTTCTATATTGTGAACTGACACCAAATAATAGGCTAAATTTACTACATTTCCTTTTTTTGGACTCTTTATAGAAAAGATTTCAGGGAGACCTGGAGGACTCAAAGATTGCAGATTGGAAGCCACTGTTCTAGCACCCTCCCATTGTTCCTTCACCATTAAAAACCAGAGAAGGGATCTGAAACCTCTGCTCTGAGGTGCTGTCCCCCAAAGGCAGCTAAACTGTCTGACAGGGAAAAAAAAATCTGTTTAACCACCTACATAAAATGTAACTGTACAAAAAAACCCCAGCTGTCATGCCTAGCTAGTGTTTCAGGCCTAGTTATGGGGCACCCCTAGAGCAGAAGTGCCAGAAAAGTCCTCCAAAGTACTAAAAGCATCACTTGCCCTAATTTCTAGATCTTTGCAAAGCTTAGGTAAGAGTCAGATGGTCAGACTGGGGAAGCTGTGTGGCTATATCAAGCAAGAGCCTATGTTAATGCCAGATCAGATAAGGAGGAGGTACTGAGTTTTAGGGGAAGGTGACTACTAAATGGGACTATTTAACGTAAGTATGGGCTTGAAGTCTGTTTTTATTCCATTTTAATGTTCAGTGTCTTTCTGTATGACTCAGTAAGACTTGCAGACGCCTGTGTATTATTGAAAGTCAATGAGAAGGAAGTCCTGAGTCACCAAAGTACTTTTTTCTTTATTGTTATTTCCATTAGACAGTGTGATGTAATTATTTATGTCAAATACTACAGCAAGATTTTTACAGCCGAGGGATATAAGACTTTCATATTGACATTAGGTGAGTAAAAACACAATGTTACGTCAGTTTTATAATCCTAATAGAAATAGGAGTTAAGTAGTCTTCTGGACTATTGCAGCTATCTAAGCTAAATGAAAATATTAAATTCAATAATTAGCCTGCAATGTCTCTTATTTTTTCTCCGTGTACATAATTACTTTTTGAAAGCAACAGAAGTGATTTTTTAATTATTTTTCCCTACACATCTTTTGTTCATTATTATTTGGCTGTACTTAGGAAAAAAAGATTTGTAAACCACAATTGTTCTTTGAAGTACATCCAAGCTAATTATACAAACAACAATATAAACCCAACATAATTCAAGCAATTTTTAGCACACACATACTCCTTTTTTGTTTATAGAGCTCCCCAATTTGTATTCTGAGACCATAACAGCAGTACTTTTCTCCTACAGACTTAATCTTGAAAGGTATGCAAGTATTGGTAGTACACACTTCGCAATGCAAACCAAGATATGCACTTAGCAACTGACAGCTCACAGAGCGATTCCTGTTCTCTGATCTTTACTGAGATTCCACTGGAGTGCTATAAGCCTGGTATTGCTAACTGCAGTAGTGCAGACCATTAAGCATAGAAACACTACATTTCAATGGTTTTTTTTTCCTTTCTTACTGCGGTTTGCTACTGAAGAAGAACTTCAGGTTTGCTACTGTGAAGTCTGAAACAAAGGGCAAAAGCAAAACACACCTTGTGAGAAGTATCAAAGATTTTCTAGTTTTGTGGCCAACACTACAACTTCTGGAACAAAAGGAGAACTTTCAGACCCTCTTCCAGAAACTGAGTCTACAACAGAAGGCAAACTTTTCTCCGCAATCATCTGAGAATCAGCAAGAAAGAGGTTCAGTCGCAGAATCAGGCAGCACAAGGGATGCAGCACAGTGAGTTTTTTAGCATGGTGCAGAAACGGAATTTTGTCTTTTCAGGAAAACTTAGTAAATATGAAAGAGTGTATGGGCAAGGAGAATAAGAAAGGGAGAAAGACAAGGAGGCCGAGTGACTTGCCCAATGCAAATATCTCAATCTGTCTCTCTCTGATACCAGCCACTGCATGTAGAGTTTACCACTTATTTTCCATTCTGCGTAGAAATCAAATATTCTGCTTTTCCACTACAAATGCTTCACAACCCATAAACTCAGCTGCATCAGAATACAATTCCCTCCTGGAGCAATGCCACCACCCTAATTTACAGACACCCCTGTGGAAGCAGCTTCCTTGGAAGTGCTTTTCCCCAGGAGCAACCTTCTACTGAAAACACACAAGCTAGCAGAGGCTCATCAAGCACAACAGTCCAACACATCTGCTACCTTGTTCTCTGGTCCTGAAACCTGGCCTAACATCAAAGCCTCCCACATCAGCGTTAAAGTAAGCTGAGCAGTCTGGCAAGGACACACATCTCTTTTCTAGAGCACTGTATCAGCTCTCCAGTGTGCAGCAAACAGCTCAGTCTGACAACAGCAAAGTGAATAGATGAGTGGCGTGCTCTCATTTGCAGCATGATCAGCACTGCCTTAGTCACTAACACATGTTCTTTGCCAACTTTGTTGTAGCTTGTGTTACTTGTACCAGTATCTCCCTCTGCCCTATTCCCAATGAAAATAAGAACTCACCAGAAATTACTGTACTTTCGGGTAGAGGTAACAATATAGAATGTATTTCTGCCGCACCAGAAAGGAGGCTATACAACATCTAACACCAGCAAAGAACTCTGCCGAGATACAGGTCTTTCTAGGAATCGAGATGGCTTGGGCATACAGAAAGATTTGGCAGACCCTTCACATATTTATGTGAATCCCAGTATTTCTGCTGCGCTGCAGAAATGAAGCTATTGCTATTCCACTGCAGCAGCAGGCAGTGAAGAGACCACCACCTCTGCCACCTTTCTGTGTGCTCTGCTTGTTGCACAGCATTAGCTTCCCTACCAGCACAGGGGCAGCTCAACAGCAAAACAGACACACCATGCTGAGAGACGAAGAGCAGTAAATCCTTGACTAACCTCATCTCCTTTATGACAAAGTGACCCATTTGGTGGATGAAGAAAAGGCTGTGGAGGTTTTCTACCTGGAGTTTTATAAATCTTTTGGCTCTGTCTCTGCCAGCATTCTCCTGGACAAACTAGCTACTCATGGCATGGACTGTTTGCTGGGTGAAAAACTGTCTGAATGGGTGAGCCCAGAGAGTGGTGGTATTGAAAAGAGTTAAATCCAGTTGGTGGCCAGTCACAAGTGGCATTCCCCAGAGCCTAGCTCTGTTTAACACCTTTGTCAATGACCTGGACGAGGGGATCAAGTGCACCAGCAATTGGTTTGCAGAAGACACCAAGCTGAGTAGAAGTTTTAATCTGCTGGAGGGCAGGAAGGCTCTACAGAGGGATCTGGACAGACTGGACAAACAAGCCAAGGCCACTGTCTGAGGTTCACAAAGCCCAAGTACCAGGTCATGCCTTTGGGTGACAACAACCCCATGCAGCACTACAGGTTGGGCACAGAGTGGCTGCAAAGCTGCCCAGAGGAAAAGGACCTGGAAGTGCTGGTTGACAGCGGCTGAACATGAGCCAGCTGTGCCCAGGTGGCCAAGAAGGCAGTGGCATCCTCGTCTGTATCAGCAATAGCGTGGCCAGCAGGACCAGGGCAGTGACTGTCCCCCTGTGCTCAGCACTGGTGAGGCCACACCTTGAGTGCTCTGCCCAGTTCTGGGCCCCTCACCACAGGAAAGACATTGAGCTGCTGGAGTGCCAACAGAGCTGGTGAAGATTCTGGAGCACAAGTCCCACGAGGAACAGCTGAGGAGGGTGGGGTTGTTTAGCCTGGAAAAAAGGAGGCTCAGGAGAGACCTTATTGCTCTCTACAACTGCCTGAAAGGAGGCTGTAGCCAGGTGGGGGTTGGCCTCTGCTTCCAGATAAGAAGTGACAAGGCAAGAGGAAAGGGCCTCAACCTGTGCCAGAAGAGGTTTTCACTGAAAGGGCAGTCAAGCATTGGAACAGGCTGCCAAGTGGTAGAGCCACTATGCCTGTCGGTATTTAAAAGACATGTAGACATGGTACTTAGGGCCATGGTTTAGGGTGGCAACGCTGGGTTAATGGTTGGACTTGATATTCTTAGAGGTCTTTTCCAACCTAAGTGATTCTATGATTCTGTCCTCCACTAATGCATGAAATGCATCCCAAGGCTTAATGCACTCAAAGAAGAGACTCCTGACAGGTGATCACAGAAATTGCCTGGCAGTTCTTCCACCCCAAATGTGCCAGATGTCAAGAGGGAAAGCTTCCATTTCTTCAGCTTCTATAATTTCTTCCAGCAAAGTCCGCTTGAACATGGAAATAAGGATGCAATTTCACTTTCCAATTGCGGGACACAATTTAAATGCACGTCTGTCACTGAGAATAAATTACCTTAAGAAGTGCCAGGAGGTCATTATGTTTATTCTGTTTATAATTGCTTAGTTCTTCTTTTAATTTTTCAGCTTTTGTTTTATTTATTCTGTTGAACAGATTCTTGTTTGTGTCTGGTTTTTTTGTCCCTATTGTCCTTGTTACATAATCTACATTCTTTGGTAATATAAACAGCCTAAAACTAGAAAACAAAGCCCTTTGAAACAGGACACCTTCAGTACTTACCTTTCAATACTCTGTATCGTAGTTATACATTCAAGTTCATAGACTAGCATGTCCAGTTAAGCATCTAATTATGCTGATCAATGCCCTTGTCCATTCAAATACCTGAATGAGGTCAGTTTCTTTCTGCAGTCTCTTATTTAGGTACACAATTACTGATTTTTTAAAAAAAACTTTGATAAGCATGAGCTCTATGAGTTATTTTTTCCACTTTCTTATTTTCTTAAGTATCTCTGTTATTATTACTGCTTTTGCAAGTATCAGGTATTGATTACTTTAAATTCGGAGAATAATTGAGTGCTCGGTTAAGTGCACAATAACCCAGGCAAATATGCAGTTCCAGACGTGATCTAAAATTTGTATATCTAAGTGGCATGCAGTATGTTTATAAATGACTGACCTGATAAAAATTACTTTGCTGATATACATTTAGCTCTGTTTTCAGTCATTTCTAGCAGGCCCTTGGGAAGAAACAGATGACTAATGCATAACAAATCCCAGCATGCATAGATGTATATAAATCAAGAAGAAAGCAAAACCACCAATGTTGCATCTTAATTTTGCAAAAGGATAGAAAATTATGGCAAGGAACTTTTACTCTGATGAGATTTCAACAGCCTGTATTTATGTTGAAAGCTTTGGAATTTTTTTTCATCTGAATCTGTAGACACTTCTTCATGAAATGTTATTTGTTCAATATAAGCCTCAAAACAGCATTGTATTTTATTCATTTGAAAGTATAAAAGTCTGCTAATAATCATTATTTCTAAATATTTAGATACCCTGAAGTGAGTTATCTTACATACAGGGGATAACACTCTGTCATATGAATTTGCACACACCCCAATTACTGCCTTTACTGCAACTTCAACACTTTCAGAAGGCATCCATTCTGTTTTACATGTAAAAATCAATCCTGAGGAAAAAATCTATGTCATTAAATTTCTACAAGAAACATGTATACTTATACTAAACGGAAGCCACATATGCACGTTAGATGTCAACCCTATGGAACACCATCTGTCTACACTTGTTGGATGACATGCAACAGGGCAATGGATGAGAAACAAAGCTAGTCATTCACTTAAAAAGAAATAGTTCAACACAGCCTTCTCTTGTGACGCATTAAATACGATAGCCAGAAGTGGCAGGGTGCTAATTACTCTAGTGATGTGATCCATTTTCTAAATAGTGAGAACATCAATAATTCATCAGAAGTGGCTGTTAAAAAATGTAGTGTCTGACAATCTGAGCCTGGCAAACAGAAAGATAATCTTTTTTGTCTACTAGTTGGCATTCAGAGGCTTTCTTTTCATTATGAAATATAAATGCATTGTTCCTGCTTGAGGCAGTCTAGATTATGAAAGATGACAGATGTATAATGTGTCTAGTTTTGATTGTTTTAGGTAGGAAGGCAGAACCCAGTAGACAAAAATGCAGATGTCACATATTTAAGGAAAATGAGGTTTACAAATATGTTTAATAAAGTCTGAATGGTTTCTGCTAATAGTGGCAGCCCAATTACATGGAAGTGAGTATAGCTACATAAACATAAAAATATGAAGTAATCAGGTGGCTCTGCTGGCTGAATATTGCACTTTCAGTTAAGAAAAATCCCCTGCTTATTCACAAGAGCTTCATTTAGCTGTTGGCATCAACATTTCAGAGAGAGAGCATTAACAACTACAAAGTCAAAGCATATTGCAGAAATGGACTGGCAAGGCTTTCTCTTTGCTTACATAAATTTCTAGCTTTTATATTTCTGCAGCAATGTAGACAAAAATAAATGACAAAAGCCTTACTGTTTAACAGTGTCAGAGTGTAATTTGCAGGTACGTGTTGTTTGAATAGAAAAGGTTAGAAAGGTTTTGCCTAGTTTGACAAAAAATTAGAGCATAGGTACCTGCATAAGCTACAACTCTGAAGAAAAGCATTACTGATCAGCTATTCAAAGGTATTTAGGCACTTAACTCCCATTCTGGCAGGTCCAGTCTCTCAAAATCAGTGACAATTAGGTGGTCAACTAAGAATTAGGTTCTCAAATAGCTTTGTGGTTATGGGCCTATGTCCCAGACCTAAACAGGTTAAATGCTTCAATTAGAATTTAAGTGGATCATAATATAATAGTCCTACTACAAGAAAATGGGTTTAGCAATGCTATTTCTCTCCTTCAGATGCTCAAACAGAATTTTAATGAAGGTCTTATAAAACAATCTCAGCACAGACAAACTTCTTAAACACCCAAATCCTTGAATCATCAATATTTCAGCCCTCATGATTTCTCTTGCCATAGACCAACAGACAGAGCTTTATATTGTTTTCAAAGTCCCAAATGTAATCCTTCATTAAAATTTAGATTGATCCCTAAAGAAGATACTTCACACATTCTTGCTTCTGATAACTGATAATTGAATTTTATTAGTTTTATGATTAAGGTAGAAGCTGAGAGCATGCTTCAATTATTTGCTGCATAATGTGATGCACTTGAAATTTTTACTTTCTAAAATTCCTGTGACATTAGCTGCAAATCTTCATTTCTGGCCACTCAAAGTAACACGTTTCATTTTAACCTCAAAGTCCTCTCACATGTACAAGCTACCCATAAGCAAAGAGTGGCTCTGGTCCAGGATTAACAAGTACCTACAGATACCAGTGATCTTAAATTATTTCACTTTAGGCTCTTGAAAGGGAACTTTTCTCTTATTTACCTACCCAGACCACTTCCAAGGTAACTCGAGCTGAAATTCAGACATCATACAAGTAGTCACTTCTCAAAACTTTGGAAAAAGGGGAAGTTATCTCTTTTCTGAGAATGGGTCCATGAAAATCCAGAAATAATCTCTCAAAACTTAGAACATCTTACGCGAGAAGATAGGTGATCTTGTAGCATGTATGCCCTGTAGAGCCAAGATCTAAATGGGCTGCATGCATCAGAAAAACATGTATCCGTGAACTCAGCTGAAGGAACAGTTCTCAAGGAACTGTAAACTGGTAAAAAATCATGCCAGGAAAACTGTAGAAAAGATTATTCCAAACTCACCTTGTATGATGACATAGGAAAAAAAACTCACAAAAAATACTTTGTAAAAACCCCACTAACATTAATCTACCTACAACAAGTCTAAGCAAACCGTCCTCAAAATCTTACAGCATGCCTGACATATTAAAAGCAATGGATCTACATTATTTGTACAGAGATGATATGTTGCATGAACTCCTACCAGAAATGTCCAGCCTCTATAATTAAAGGCTGACTTTAATGCTTTGTCTTCTGTCTGGATCATATAAGGTTTATTAAATCCTGCGGTTAACAGTTAACCAACTTTGATAATTGCTTTTCTCTGAAAAAAAAAATCAGTTTCATCTCTTTTCCAGTCCCTAAATCAATCTCTGGGAAAAATAAAGATATATTTTCCTCCCTTTAGATTTATTATTTATTTTTATTCTTGATAATTACAGGCATTCTCCCACACACTATTGTGTCGAGAATATAGTCCCTCAAGTATTAAAGATTACTTTGTGGAAGCCAAATCTATATGCTAATAGGAAAAAACCTAAGAAAACAAGAAAACATCACAGATAGTTTAGAGATTCTTACATCTCTTCACTAGGAATCAGTCCCATCTGAATGGGAAATAAAGAGGATGAAAAAACCAAACACACAAAACAAAAAAAAAAAAACACCAAAAAAACCCAAAGAACAAGAAGCAAAGATATCCATTGAGCCATTTCTGTGACTCAATCACTTCTGACAAGGACAAAAAGGGAGAGGCTTCCCAAAAACACTAGTAGCTCAGCATGTAGTAACTTTTGAGGCTTTACTTATGGCTCATCTTCTTTTCAAGGCAAAAGTAATCAGCATCCTCAGTGAAGAAGAAATGCAATTCTGAGGGTACAAACTTTTTCACTGAACAAAAAACTTACTGACTGCAGCTCGGTGGAGCACTGGATTTTTAGGAACTCCAGTATGTCAGAAGTCAAAGATGGAAAACAATAATACGTATAATTAAGTGGAAAATTAGAATTAAATTTCACAATAAAGTGAATAATTTGGGGTTTTTTTTCCTGCATTTTGTGTAAATAGATTTTTCAAGGCCAGGTTGTATAAGGCCTTGAGCAACCTGCTGTAGTAGGAGATGTCCCTGCCCACAGGAGAGAGAGTTGGGACTAGGTGATCTTTAAGGACCCTTCAAATCCCTTGGCAGTCTATGAATATTATGTGGAATTACATTGATATGTCTGCATAATGTTGACCATGTGCAAATATAACTGGATTTTAGTAAAAATATGTAACAAACTCAAAATTAAATCTTTTAAAAATTTTTTCACCTTGAAAAATGACACTGCCATAGACTCAAAGCGTATTGATCCACTGTTCTGAATATTATGTTTTATGGAAGTCTTCTGTAAACTGTGCTACCCATTTCAGCTTAACCTAGGAAATTTTTCAGAAGACATTTGCTAGTTTGCATCAGCCCATATCACCATCACTTAGTGTACTTCCAGCTGCTACCCTGGAGCTACTCTGGCACAGGTTCCTTTAGTCTGAACTGCAGCCATTACTTTACACAGCTTACTAAAGTCTTAGAAACTTTTTATTCGATGTTTAATATTTGTTTAAATGTTGTTCTCTCTCAATTTTCAGATGAAATAGTGTGTGTGCCTATTCAAAATGCTATGTATTTGGCACTTTTGAGTTATTCCTTTGTGTTGTTATCACCTGTTAAACATGAACATAAAATGTAACAATTAAACTTTGGAGAAATTCCTAGTGCCAAATTTCCAACTATTATATCATTCAATGACTTACCTAAATAATTTTTTGGATATTTTTCCCTGCAGTAGTTAAAATATTTTCCATGTAAATATCTGCCTTTTATTCCTCTGCAGATGGTTAAAGCATTGCTTTTGTGTTAACTCTAAAGGTCATCTTCATCAGGCAGCATTAAAGGAAATCATCTTTCACAGATGTTTGTTTCCAAAGCAGACTACAGAGGAGCCACCAGAATGTTACTGTGATTTTGTTACCTTTGGGGAGTGTTTATTATTTAGCTGTCATCATTAAAAATTCAAAGCAGTGGGTTGGCACAGCAAGCTTAAATGAGATTCTCCCACCACCCACATTTATGGCTAAACAACTGGGGAAAGATGGATTTTTAAAAAAAAGTGAAGAGACAATAGGTTGGCCTTAGAAACAGTAACTTTAGGCACTCTAAAAGCTGCAAAAATTGACTTAAAAATCCAAAGATTTGCAGTGATTTTGTTTCCAGAAACTTTACCTAACATAAACCTAGGTAATTATAAGAAGTAGCAGAGGGGCAATGATTTGAACAGCATATTAATTTGAAGAGCATCACTCAAGATTTGGGCATGACTAAGCCCTTTTGGGTTTTCTTTACCTTAAAAGCAAGAGCTCTGTATTATGCACCATTAAGCCAGCAACAAACTGTTTGCACTGGTATTTCTCTTTGGTGTGGTATCACGTGATATATTTGGCATGACCAAACCCTTTACTTTGGCTATGTAAGTCCTGAAGGAAGGGAATAAGGACCTCAGATTAGTTCATTGGTTTGAAACAGAGACTGTGTTCTGGAGATACACGGGATACAACCTGCCATAGCAGTCCTTTTGCTAATATCCACAGCTGCTCAAAGAAGCTGTGAGGTGAGAGAGCAAGGCAGCTGAGAACTGCTCTGCCATCATTGCCATATTTGCAAAACGAACTCTACAACCTTGGGCAAGAGCTCTGTGTAATTTTAAACTTTTTTCCTTCTTTTTTACTCAAAACTGAATTTACAGTTGATTTCCTATATGCTACAAAATTTTGCTAGGAAGCTGTCTGAAGGGGCCAGTGAAGGAAGCTAGAAAGAGGAATGTATCTGAAGTGTTACCCTTTCCCAGGTTTAGACATTGATTTATAGGATGTAGAGAGAACCCCTCTGTGTGAACAGGCTTGTCAGCACACATCTTTTGAATTAGAGAAACAATTCAAGAAAACAAGACAAAATAGAAAACAAGCAGTTCTATTTACCTACCTCACTGTTTTGTCTTCAGTAGTTAAAGAATTCAGAGAAAAATGAAAAAAAAAACCAACAAAACCCACAAACAAGCAAACAAACAAACAACAACAACAAAAGCAAGACATGTGAATTGAGCCAGAAGGGCTGAAAGCTGCTGCCAGTGTCCTCAGCCCAAACTACCACTTATTCTAGCCCAAGGACACTCCTCCTACTGAAACCATAACATGACAAAGGAAGGAGTTAAAGGCCTGTAAATTTAAATTAGTCATCCCTATCAATCAATTAGCATTTAGCTAATAATTTCCAGCCCACATCTTATTAAGTGCTTTGAGCTGAGAGTAGCTACCCAGGCTCTCTGTCATCAAAGGAGCACAAACATTACCTGACTCTATGGGAGTCACTCCCTGAGGGCCTCTTGCTGCATCACTGAAGTGTACAGAAGGAGCAGAGGACAAGTTCTTTCTCAGTTTAAACATCTTGGTTAGATACTTAAAGTTCATAGGGATGAAACTGAGCTATAGAATCTGTAGGCATAGAGAAAGATAAAGGTTTTACTGGGTTGGCTAAGCCAAAACCGCAACTTGTCTCATGTTATAGAGAAACATGCCTGCATAGAAGACTGAGTTACGTCCCTTCCTGAGGAATGTGGTCTCAGTGGATTTCCATGACAGAAAATTCATTTATTCAGCCATCTCATGAAAACTAGTGAATGACTTAATATTTATGTCTATGACATAAATCTTTCGTTGACTTATTTTTGTAGTGCACTTGCCAGTCACATACTGTATATTATAAAACCCAGTCATCTCAAAAACAAATATCCGTTCATCATGCGAACAGGAAAGGACACCACCAAAGTCTATATCTGCTTCAGAGCTTACCAAGAAACATTAAACCTATAAAAACTTGTTGCCTGAATTTGAGGTTAGAATAAATTCCCCAGTTATTGATAAAGAAATTAAAGTATTCTACATATTCCAAAGAGAAGTGTGATATTTGAAGGCTTGAGGTTATATTGGTTCCACCTGGTATATACTGTTAATATCTTGGGGCTGCTAATTAGTAAATTCTAATGCAGAGACAGTAAATAGTCCATCTTAAACTGCGACAAAAGAGAAGAGACTGAATGATAATTTTTTTTGTACTTCAAATGCATAGCCAGTGGTCAGCTCAATAGGTAGAAAATAAAGCTTCTGTTACAGACTCTCTCGTGTTCTATTTCTTTAAAGTTGTTCCATTTTCCACATCATTATGGAATATGCCCTTTCTCAATTCAGCAACTCTGAGAGAAGCACATTATTCTGGGGGGCCTTAACTGATGCTGCTTTCCATCTGCAAAGTTTGAGTCCTCTTCCCCTCTAATTCTGCAGTCAGCTCTGCTGCAGGCTCATGCAGAGACGCCCTTAGGTCACTCAGGTTTCACACAATTACCCCAACACGCAGCAGTAATGCCTTACTGAACAAGTGAGGATGTCTGTGGGCACATGAGGCAGTGGTGCGTGGCAATGGTGTGGCTGAAGCCACGTGTTAAACACGTTTAACATGCATGTCTCTCATTTGAACAGAGGCTATATTTTCTCCTTCCTCCTTCTAGGCTTTTGAGAACTTCACCTCAATGTGGAGACAGTTCATGGCTCTCATCATCTGCTGAGAGAAAGGCTGAAAAGGAAGCAATGCAGTTAGCCTAGGATCAAAAATACCCTCTGAAGATGCTTTTTTTTCTCTCTTGACTCAAAGGCTAGAGCGACTCCTAATTTAGGCAGCCCAGCCAAGTGCTTAACATTACCTCTGCAAAAATCAGCCACATCAATTTTCCTCTTTGCTTTTCAAGTTGTTATGAACTATAACCATACACATTTGCTGAGAGAACAGTGGTCATGACTGACAGATTGCCCCAAACTAAAATATGTCTGAAATAATGGCTCAACAGAGCACAGCTACTTGAGATAATTGTGTTGTTTAATTTTGGTAATGACATTGCTAAATAAATACTGAGGCACTGATTGAAAAGTATCTATATTTTTCTGTTCCTTCTTCTCACCCATATTGTTGTAGCTATTGTCTGGTAATATCGTCAACAAACTACAGGACACTGGCAAAATTAACTATTATTGTCTGTCAAGTTCTGATACTCGAAAAGTCACCCTTAACAGAAACCTACTTTCTGACCTTGTACCTTTATATGTAGAAGAGAATAACACAGATAAAATCCGCCTTGTTAACTTCTTTTATAGCTAAAAATACTCCTGGAAAATATTTCCAAACACGTGAAGCTCAAGAAACTGATTGGAAATAGTCAGCTTGGATTCAGGAAGGGGAAATCTCACTTGACCAACCTGATAACCTTCTGCAATAGGGAGGCTACGCTGGTGGATGAGAGGACAACTGTGGATGCTGCTTACCTCAGTTTTACTGAGGCCTTGGTCCAACTGAAGGCAAGTCCTGAATGATGCATCTCAGGGCTCACTAATGGGCCCAAGGCTGTTCAACATCATCACTGATGACCTGGACAATGGGACAGAGGGCAGCCTCACCAAGTTCATAGAGGGTACAAAACAGGCAGGAGTAGCTGATATACCGGAGAGTTGTGCCATCTTTCAGAGGGACCAGGACAAGCTAGAGAATGGCTGACAGGAACACTATGCAATTCAACAAGAAATGCAGGGTCCTGCACACAGGGAATAATATCCCCAAGCACCTGTCTATCCTGGGGGCTCACCAGCTGGAAACCAGCTTTCCTAAGAAAGGACTCAGTGTCCTGGGGAACAACAGTAGAAGCCAGCACTACACCCTTGAAGCAAAAATAGGCCAACAGTATCCCCAGTTGCATAAGGATCCTTCCTGTCAGGTAATTCTTCCTCTCTTCTCGGCAAAGATGAGTCCACATCTCAAGTGCTGAGTCCAGTTCTGGGCTTCTCAGAAGATGCAAGACATGAACTTGTTTGTGTGAGTCCAACATAGGACTGCAAAGATGATGAAGAGACTGGAGCATCTGTCGTACAGGCTGATAGAGCTGGGACCATTCAGCCTGGAAAACAGAAGGCTTGTGGGGGATCCCCGTGTGTATAAGCACCTGATGAGAAAAAATTATGAAGAGGAGTCAGACTTCCTGTGCAGGGAGATTGGTCTAGAAGACATCCTGTGGTCCCTTCCAAACTTACCATTTTGTGATTCTGTGGTTCTATGAACTAAGTATTAATATTGTATTTTTTTTTTACCTGAAGATCTTAAGTAAAGCATATATCTCCAGAAAAAATTCAAGAGTAAAAACCTTGAAAATTCCCCAGGCAGATAGATGAGGTGGAGCAGGGAGAAGGAATTAGTGGGACGAAAATAATTCCGATTAGCTAAGGGTTTCCTGCCTTACCTGAAACCACTTAAAGTCTGCTTTTGTGGATATGTACAAAAGAGCTCATATAATTCTTGTAGGTAAAGAGGAAAAGGGTAAGGTAAAAATTTAAACCAAATTATATCATTAAATGGTGAAAGACATTACGTGGAACACCAAAACTCCCTGGAGCAAGTACATGCAGGGTCGCTACTGGGGATTATCCTAGTGTAGCTCAAAGGGGGAAAGATGAAAATAGGAGGAATATACAGTTGATAAATGGGACACATTCCCATAAATCAGAATGCATTTTTAAGGCACCTAGCAAAATGATTTCTTTCTCAAAATCTTGCATGGAAAATATATATGCCCTGTTGTCTCCAGACACCCTCTAAAAGAAATATTCCTTTACCTCATATTTTCCTCCTTGTAAGAGTATACTTAATCCATTCTGGACCAGCTCCAGTGTTGTACCTGTAACCAACAACATTTTTGTCCTTCTGTAGGGCTCTCCCTTTCTCTCCTCAGTTTCTCGTTTGTTACATGGCAAAATCACATTTTCAAACTCAACAGGAATGTTAGTACTACAGTATATTAAAGGCTGACGGGTTTAGATATTGTATTGATACAGAGACTGTACAGATGATAAGTAGTTCTATCATCTGTGTTTATAAACTCAGTAATGGAAATAATCATAGAATTATCTTTGAATTCCACTTCTATAAAACCATGGTGGTGTTTATAATTTGTTTACTTTATTCCCATAGTAAAAATGGCATCTATAGAACAAACTACAAGAAAATAGACTAAAATACTACCTTTTCTGTAACACTGTCTGTTCATATGCTTTATTTTCAAATTCCATTCATCCTATTTGCACTCTTTCAAAATCATCCTGTCAGGTTGTCCAGTTCCATTCTTTTATCTTTAAATAAATAATGGAAAATGAAGTGTTTTGGGGTCGGGGGGACTGAGGGATTCTGCCTGCTGGGTGATATCATTGTTCTGTATTAGCATATGTTCTCAAAAATGCGGAGGCATATCCGAAGAACTTAAAAAAGAACTCCTAAAAAATGCTACAAACCTAAAGCTGCAGCCATCTGGAGCAAGAGCAATGCCTGCCATGAACTTACATATCTCAGACTCTGAAGGGTTTTCAAGCTGAATGAATTCACATCTGTCAGAGAAACAGGCAGACTCTCATGCAATGGAATGCAACATGGCATCTAGATGCAATTCAAATTGTAATTGGAGAGCCTTATCTAGTGTGCTCACAGTAATCTGGGATAATTTTTTTTCTGGTAGAGACAGAAATGAAGGCCCAGTCTAGAACCGAGATTGATCTAATGGCTGCTGGTATGCTGTCCCTTCCCCAGGAATGGCTCCTCTTTCTTGGAACAACCCCAGGCACAGCCAGCTGCTGCTGTTCTCATAAAACTATTTATGTTTTTGAAGCCCAAGAGGAACTGTTTCAGGATCTTGGCTATATGTCTTTACCAAATAAGGTTACCTGATTTCCTGATTTCCAGCCTAAATTGCCTCTTAATACAGGTTATATAAGAAGCAAGATGCATGCCGTTTATTAATGCTGATACCCACCGGAAATCCGAGCCAGCCCTGTACTCCCTGCCTGTTTTGTTTGATTCAGAGAACCAAAACTTCAGTCTATGGGTCTGAGACCTCACATGAACAGGACAAAGCTGCCCACTCCATTCAGATTCAGCACGTGGACAGATTCATCATGGCAGAGGCGTAGGGTGAAGTGGATTCTGGTCTCCCTCTGGCTGAACACTCAGCAATGAGATGGGGCACTGCGCGGCCATCACTGTTACAGGGGCTGCCCATACACTGGCTCCATGCCCAAACATCCTCAACAAAGAATTGCATTATTTTTAGTATACTTTATCATCTATGATAGTCTCTTCCTCAGGATTTTGATTTGCTGTGTTCAATCTCTAGATTCAACATAAATATGAAAATGAATTTGGTATAAAATTCAATGACTAAAAAGCAGCTAAAAGGGCATATTTTACCTATTGTCATTTCACAGTATGGATAATCGAGATTTACTTACGATGCCATTCTAAAAGAAATTAACAAGTAACATTAAACTCTGTTTTCTTTAGGAGCTCTTAGAAATTATAACAATTGTGCTTCTAGAGTTTACATATTTAATTAAGGAGTGATTTTAACTATTTCAAAGAACCTTATCAAATTTTTCTACCTGCAAGAGACTTGTCTTTGTGAAATCTTTGGCTTTAAAAATATGAATGCCATTATAGGAGAGCAGGGCACAGCCTTACTCATCTTGACAAGTTCAAGGCAATGATGAATGATTTCTAAGAGAAAAATCTGTTGTTATAATTTGTAGTACTCAAGGGAAGGGGCAGTTAATAAGCCACTGAGTAAGTGTTCAGAAACACAGTGGTATTGTTTGCAGGTGTTATATAAAATAATTTGTAATGACTGTCATCAAAGAGCACTAAGTTCATCAGCTGTCATAATGAAATGACAATATATTTTAAACATAGTTGTAGTCCTGTAAGTTTAAAACTGAATCTTCAGTATGAGAAAAATCGAGACATGAAAAGCAAACATCTCTTCTGAATTCCCTTTTTGTTCCCAGGATTTTGTATCTGCATGAGATAATTGCATGATAATACAATCAGGATAACACCTATAACAGCTTAGCAAGAAACCATTTCACTATGTTTAGGGTTTTTAAGTGCAACAGGCAAATTTCTCTGATCTACTGCTTTAGTTATTTGACTAGGAAGACTGGGGTTCTCATGTGGAGGAATCTGAGGAAGCAGAGTTGGAACAAAAAGGTTATTTCAGACAATGTTTTTTGATGTTAACAGCAGACTGCCAGAAAGGTCCACTATCATGAGAAACAAAGAGTGTCCCCAAGCTGAGTGGTAGGTCTGTGTACCCTGAGCTTCTCCCCTAGCCCTCAAACTTCAAAGCTGAGACTTCCTTAACCTGAATTTCAGATAGCTTGCTTCACTCTGCAGCTGAGACAGGCTAAAAGATTCATGCTGCCCTGCTCCTGTAGCCCAAACGAGACAAACAAGATCTTGCGAGGCAGCACTAACACAGCGAGATTTACCACGGGTTTGAACCCTGTGTCAGGCACAGGTTTGCTTTGACATTTGACCACGTGTCCTGTCACCTACAGTCAAGATCTCTAAACTTCACCTGTGGCAAGTGAAGTGTGAATTAGAAGGTGACAATTGTGTCCTTTGGCTGGGGTCACAGACAATTACAGCTCACTTTAAAACCCTTAATTTTTTCATTCAAGAATGTCTTGTGCAATATAAAAGCAGTTTATTCTTTTTTAATGACCATGTGGCAAATTAAGCAGTTCAGAATGGTTATTTTTTAATGAAAAATATGCTTCAGTGCTTTGCTGTTATACAACTGACATCATGAAGAAGAGCAGGACTTCCAGAAGCATCTTGGGAAGTGACTCCGTTAAGAACACGTGATGCTTTTTATCCATTAGCTCCTGACTTCTGATGTGAATTCCTGACTGCTTGAAGCTAGTGATAGAAACACTAGGCATTACAGAGAGGCCACAGTTTCACTCCTGATGTAAGTTTTTCCAGTTATAATAAAAATACAAACATTTAGTATTTACATGCCTTCTTTTTCAGTATTTCTCTCCTTGTGTCATCACTAAGCCTAAAGAAATTATTAAACTGTTGATGTGGATTTTACATCTCTCTCTATTTTAAGAATATCATCTTTCAACTAAGGATGTTGCCCACACCAAAGAACTTACTACCAAAATGAATTACATACCTGCAAGTGTAAAGAGACTGATCTCAGAAGTGAAAAAGATATTGAAAAGCTGAAAATGTATTGAAAAATACATTGACTTATTGATAAACATAATTCACCATAAATAATGCTTTTTCAAAAGTCAAAAAACACCAGTGCCATGTTGTTTCACTAAATTATGTAAGGGGAGTTGCTGAGGCACAGCCATTTCAGAACTTCGGAAGACAAATTTGGAGATACACCTTCTGTACTGTTTTATTGACTATCACTGTATGCTCTTCCAACCCATGTTAATGGCTATGATATCTCCCACAAACATGATAGAAAGAAATTGAACTATTATGCTGCTATTAGAAAAAAAACCACTAAGAAGCATTTATGGGTTTTCATATCTAGTTCATACAAATTTAAAGACCAAAGTTTGTCTTCAGTGTAAGCAAGGGGATAATTTGGCCAAAAGCTATAAAAACTCATGTACAAACAATGAAAGTGTGACTATCAATATGAAGTATTTGTTATGTTTCTGGAACATGGAGAACGCTCTATCAGCTAAACAGAAAATAATAATCAGAGAGAGATCAGAAAATTGCACGGAAAAATAATATAACGGAAAAGGAACCTACATCTGACAGACTTTTTGAAAATATTCTACAGATTTACTTTAAATGTATAACAACTTCTTGTATAATGATCATTTTCAAAATACAAACATGACAAATGGTGCACACATACTAAAATCAGATCAATAAGATGTCTGCCTTTCATTAAAGCCCTATCTCAGTAAACACTTACCCTTGCTTCCACCAATGAGTCTATGTGTTCAGAGGAGCCACAAGGAGATCCTTCTCTTCTTGATTCCAAAGTGGCTGGTGTGGCAAATCAGGAATGCAAGCTGAGTGTCTTAAGCCAATAACAACGAGCCTTCCAAAACACAGAGTTTGAAGGTTGCAACAACCAGTGAGATGAAATGCTTTAAAGACAAGCTTATCTTACTCTGCTAGAATCATTGTACATCACTGTTGATGTATAAGAGTCTAAGACAAAATATTTCTGTATATTTTGAGTTTCATAAATATAAAGTTACAAAGACTTACAGAAGCGGGCGTTTGACAGGAAAGAAGACCAGACTACATTTTTCAGCTTCTGATCCACAGATCTTCTCTCTCCAGCTGACAAACTTCAGGCATTTAGATATATAGGGCAAGAGTTGGTTCCATAGCATATCCAGTGTTCATGTGAGCATTTTATGGAGAATGTTAGGACCATGAGGCCCTTGAAGTCAACTCTTCTAATTTTTTGCTCCTTCTCAGTCCAAACATCATCAGGAGGAACTTTGACCATTTTTTCGGAAAGCAAGTGTGGTGGTGTTTGGCAAAGCACTGAGCAGATTCTTAGCCCATTTTGATAATGAGTAGAATTTCTCACCTGCACAGTTTAGTACTCTGGTGCTTGCTTTAGTACTAGGTCCAGACACGATGTTAATCAGAAAATTTGAGGTGATTATGAGCTTGGAGATAAAAATCCAAGACTTTATCTTTGAAAGGTAGAATGACAAACACGTTTAAGCATAACTGATGTTTTCAGTTGTTTTGTAAAGATGATGTTTCTCTGGGGAAGCGCATAGACTGCAAAGTGAAAAAACCTGTGTTTGATTTTACTTAATTAAAATAAAAGAGAAAAATATTAATTTGAGTGGAAGCTATATTGTAATT
Source organism: Rhagologus leucostigma (assembly GCA_013397725.1). Taxonomy (NCBI): domain Eukaryota; kingdom Metazoa; phylum Chordata; class Aves; order Passeriformes; genus Rhagologus; species Rhagologus leucostigma. The sequence goes on from VZTD01004799.1 coordinate 3,275,781, forward strand.
ATTTGGAGGATTTCAATTAAAGAAAGAGTACTCACTTCTTGGATTCTTATTCTTGTGTTCTTGTGTGCTCAATAAAGATGTCATATATTAAACTAGAAATCCGGTAGGCAATTTACATTTTAATAGCTCAGAAGCAGGTTTCTACGGAGTGCTGTAGAGGAACACAGCTCTCTTCTGGATTATCCAGGCATTTATTATGTGTACTAGTCATCCAAAAGTTTTCAGGTTGTAACTTTTTCCAGCACAGTTTAAGCTTCAACAGATCCACAAAAGACATCCATTCAAATAATTATCAAAACAGAACATATGACTAATTAGATAAGACCGTGTCTTGAAATACTCCTTGGTTATCCATTTAAGCCAATTTTCGCAATCCTTTTCCCTTTAAGACAATTGTATTATTACCATTCCCCAGTGATTCTATTGCAATAGATTAAGTTGTCTTTCAGACAAAAAAAATATGTTTGAGAAATTACAAAAAATGCACTTTTTTAGCAGCTAACTTTCTCAGTAGTTTCAGTACACCCCTTAGTGTTTTCTGTATGAGCTGGAAAGTGGAAAAGTATTGACCAGCTTCACAAAGCCCTATGGTTCAACACACCTCCAGAAAAGAGGTCCATGGCCCATTCCCAAAGTTACCCACACATTGCAGTGAGATGAATGTGAACAGTCAGTAAAACCCGGACATTTAAGAAGCTGTGCTTTAACCACAGCTCTGTTTTTTGCTCTGCCAGTGTTGCCAGTTAATATGCCATGATGGGAACAGAAATGCAGTTGGTGACTACTCCTGTACCCATTTAAGCTCTCCTTGTTAACAGGCACCACTCTTCGGACACCAGACACTCTAATTTGCTGCTTGTTCCTTTTCTAATGAAGTTGTCCTCTAGTGTCTGAAAAGTGGTGTCCCTGAGACTACAGCTTCAGTGGAAAGAAGTGAATCACACTGATTTTTCAACTGTCATTGAGTTTGTCTTTCAAGGAACAGTATAGAATTACTACATAATCTTTGTCAGTGCTTTATATATGTTCGGCTATATACTGCCCATTTCCTCAAACACTGGAAGCAGTATTTTCTTTATGTTTTGTACTGTGTGTACCTGTCACAAGATCAGGGCTATTTTAGCTGTTCAACAGCATTATGAACATTTTTAATAGGCTTTCAATACCTTTCTCAATATATCATCAAGGAAATTAAAGAGACTACTTTATTGTATTTTAAAAAAAAACAAAACAAAAACCAACAAAATAAAGTTTAAGTCCTCAAGAAAGCAGGGGATGCTTTTAATTAAATGATACTTTTATACAATAAAAATATTGTACAAGAGTATTTCAATGGCTATTTTACTTCCCATGTTCCTAAGTTACAACTCCTTTTTATTAGAAAGTTGTTATTGCCAGAAATCAATTGAATCAACTCGTTCAGTACAGGGAATTTGTTGCCTTTTATGTTGTGAGGGAGACACTAATAGCTCCTGAAGCAAATAATAAATAATATTTGTATTATTGTAGATTATTGCTGGCGTTTCTCAGTGGCTAGACAGGTCTTACTATGTCAACTGTTTTAATAAAAAACAAACTAGTAGGAAGTACTTGCTTCAGTGGAAAGTTTATTCAAAATAGACAATGGTTTTGAAGAGGAAAAAATAGATTCTTATAATATCCTACACATATAAAGCATATTGTTGGTTACCATCAAAATTAAATGCAGCTAAAAGGTGAGAAAAACAGTATAACTAAAAAAAAGTTAACAAAATAATATCAGTATCAATAGAAAGTGATATATGCACTAAGCAAGCTGAAGAGCTACCTCATAGCTTGTGTCAGCACTGTGAAATATTGCTGGACCAGCAGTTTTCTTTTTACAGATGTTTTACTTTGACCTTATTAGTTTGGCTTTTGCAAAGGCATACCTGTCAAATTCACAGCAAAAATGGAAAAACTGTTGATCCTACTATTCAGTAGTGCAGGGACATCCTTCCATATTTTTCCACATCAGCACTATTTTATATCAAATTAATGATTTGGTGTGATTTGCAGAACAACAAAATAACTACCACAGGGTGTAAAATCAGTACATTAATGTAATTTAGCATGAACACTTTTACTGGAAAAACTCATGCTTTTAATTCAATATTGAGCTAAAGAATACTATTTTCCTCATTCCAGTTGTCTTACAAGATTTCCTACAAGATACAGATTAATTTCACATTTTTAAAATTTTATTTAGGTTTTAATACTATTATCAATAGTCATGGCACTTCCTCAAATACCGTCTTTACCTGACTTTATCCAAATGAATGCTAACAATTGTTATTAGTAGTAATTATAAAGTGAATTATAATCTGATCCCTAGATGGATAACAGAAATCTCTACATTTTGCACTTGAAAGGAGACTCAAAATTGACCCGTAGGAACTGGGGAGTGGGGGAAATGGAAGAGGAGGGGGAGCAGGGGGGGCATGGCATAGTTAGTCTGCACTCCCACACTTAATGCTTTTTCCTTTTCTCTAGCCAATTTGGCATCTGTGTATTAGCACCCTTACTGAGTCTTCACTGGTTATCATTAGCTATTGCTCTAAATGGATACCTTTGAATCATTGTCCTTAACACTATTTCAGGAGTAAATTTTAAATGTGTTGCTTGATGGTCTAAATTCACTTGTCCATAACTAGTGTAGACATTTTGATTATGATTTAGCTATCTAATCTTCTCTGATACATTCTTGGGGGACAATGACCCACACAGAGTAGGTGAATAGGGCAGAGGAGACCCACACTACTTTGCAGTGTTGACTGGAGGGCAGGCAGGATGCTTTAATACATCTAAACTGTCACTAGATGCCAATGCTCACGGGAAGCCAAATTTCACCCTTAGAAATGAAAGAAAAGACGGAAGAATAAAGGAACTCGACCTTCTCACTCACCTTTTAAAATGATCTTTTCCAAACGAGATTAAGGAAGACAGAGTATTGAGTCCCTACTACGGCAAATAGAACCCTCGGCTGTGAATCTCTGGCAATAGCTGATGATTAGCAGGAAAGAGCCTGTGAGTGTCTAGAGGAGGATTTGTATCAAGGGCGTGTATAACACAGCAGGAAAAAGATTTCATATGATGCACCAAATACTATTAAGAGAGGAGATAGAAACCATATTAAAAAACTTCCCTGACACATATAAAAATCAAGTTGCCAAATAGCCTTTCAAAATGCTATTTCTCTTCGATTCCTACTGCCTGAGGCTCCTAGCCAAACAAAACAAGCACGTATTTTTAAGAAATATGTTATGAAGAACAAACCTGCACTAGAAGAACAGAGACCTCAGGACCCAAAATATCTTTTCCGATCCCTACTCACTGTGTTATATACAAGAATATCCACAGTCAGATTTTTTCCAACACCATATGCCAATAAAAACATGATTCATTTTCACCCTCTGTTTTAGCTTTCTTGAGTTTTGTTCAGTTATTAAGATCCACGGGGTGTACATACAGAGATGCAACTTTTCAGGGGGTAAGAGCTAGGGGAGGAAAGCAACAAAAACACACTCCGTACTGTTCAATTGTTAACGTGCTCCATCAGACAGTTTGGCTTCTTCAGTGTAAAGCTCATTTGAGCAATGCTCAGGCAAGGTAACAAGGGGTGCCTCACGGCAGAGCAGGCAAAGGCCCCACACTTCGGAGGAAAGGCAGGTCACTCACAAAGGTGCAGGACATGCTGTCCTACTTACTCCCAGCTACCCCTGTTACTGACACTTGTAGCCAACAGGATAAAGAGGAGCTGAAGAGACACTGAAGTCATGCATCAGTCTTCTGGAGCTGAGTTGTGACATTTTGGTGTCTTCCACTTGAAATACTTCTAGAGGATGGCACGGTGTTCTGTCACTGCAAGTGATTCACAGGCTTAAAGCATGAAGAGCCCATCCTCAGTAACAGGAAACCTTGGCTAGCAAGGTTAAGACATTCAATTAGGGGAGTCTGTGATTTAGATATGCAAAAAGACTAAAACTGAAAGTAGAAGCTTATCTCTAACCCTGGTAATTTAGCTATAATTCCTTCCGCTGTGACCTTCCTGTGAAGTGCTTCCAATAGAACTCCACTAAGAGCATGACCACCACCTGATAGAAACGATCTTCTCCAGCGGAATTGAAATAGGAACTAATTAGCATAAAAATCAATACACGGATTCTGCTTAATTATCATAAATAACTCCAGTGAGTCATTAATGGCAAAGGACCCTTATTTTTTGGGCACAGGTGAGTTTTTCTTGGTTTAATGTACGTAAAATTACTTTTGGTATTTGTTTTTGTATTTATATAAAATTCTGTTTGGCATAAACTCAGAACTTCACTGTAATAGTAAAAAAAGCAACTTTTTAAAAACATCACTCTGGAAAGGAAAATTTCAGTGTAAAAAATTCCAAAAAAAAAAAGAGCAGAATGGGCAAAAGAAAACTACAGGAATAAATAATAGACTTTTAGGAGTGAGGACAGATGAATGTAAACTGACAGTTTTACATGTATCTCATGGCTATTCACTCAACTCCTGCTCAGTTTTGGTCTAACACAATGTTCATGGTAAGGCCTCATGTTTGCTGAGAATAGCACCAGACCTTTGATTCAATGAATGTGTTGTCCTGTAAATTTAAGAGATCCAGTTGAATAAATATTTGGTCAAAGTGAGCAAGAAATGTGTGTGAGCATGGTAGATAAGAATATATAGATAAATGTGAACAAATATTTCCAAGATGCAATTATATCAGGTTTTGATAATCCTCTAAAGCAGATGTCAACTGGGATAGTGTATTACAACTGAATGCTTTTTATGCTTCTGGAAATTTTGTATTATACTTGAGATCTAAAATATACTCTGTGTGTGCTACCTACAAAAAAGGCAATTTACCTCTGCCTGCAAGAACAAGAAAAACTGTGAAAAATTACAAAAAGTGTACTTTTAAAAATATACTTACATGTTTAATCTTACACATTTATTTCACCATATATAAGAATTAAGTTGTGAATTAGAAAGTCTTCTCTGAATTTTTAGAATGGAACAAGTTTACTGACTACATATTCTTTTCTTTTCATGTAAACTGTCATCATAATTAAAAGATATATTTGCACTGCAGAAGAAATTCCAGATCTTTCAAACATATATTAAGAATGTTAGCAACATAAATACTGACATTAGACAAATGCCCATTAGACAAATTATTCAATGGATATAAATATGCATGAGTCTCAGAAAACCACTTATTTTTTTAGTCTGGAAATCACTATTTTTGTTTAGAAATACACATCAGTCTGCTGGCAGGAAGGAAGAGTAACATATTCAGCATTCCTTATAGAAAGTTGACAGGAGTTGCTGAGTTATTAGAAATACTTGTCATCCAGTAGTGCATGTTCTATTTTAGCAGGAATTTGTATTAAAAGTTTCATACCATAGTAATAATCTCCTCCACTAGGAAAAAAAAATGGCGGTACGAATAGGCTACAGATAGATAAACATTCCTAGGAAAGCTCTGAATCATATAATGTAAACAAATGCACTTCATTTTTGTAAGTAATAGTAAAAGCAGCAGCAGCAGCAGCAGCAGTAGTAGCAGTAGTACTAGTAGTAGCAGTAGTAGTAGCAGTAGTAGCGCCACCACTTTCTTTCTCCTACTAACAGTAGTTTAGGGTGAAACATCTCAGAATCTCAGCCCTGGGACGGAAAAAGTGGGACCGCCATTTTCAGAAGTTTGACTGAAGGTTTGCAGGCAATTGTAAACATGGGAATAATACAGTTTTCATAAACAAATTTTTAAGTTTCAGGTTTGTGTCTGAGGTTTGAGTTTGATCCTACCCTAGAGTGTACATAAGCAACTGGAGCAGAGTGCAACTGAAAGCAAAAAGTGGCCTTCCACAATCTGAGTATTGTAACTTAATGGCTTCACAGTAATTTTTACACGACATTACAGCATTGCCACGATTATTGCCGAACTTTGCAGAGCAGAACTGAATCTGCTGCTTTAGGACTTACATTATTATAAATCAAATATGGAAGGATAATTGGCTTTATGTACAAAGTCCTGTTCCTTTCCTCTGAAGCCTTAGTGCTGGCCTGGGCAACTGGTTGGTCATCTCTTTCCAATTTAGGTATTTACTTTTCCAAAAGTACATTTTCCAAATTAAAGCTCTTGATACAGTTTCAACTGGCATCCACCGTGCAGTTTAACCGTGATTTAAAACTGGGTTTAATCCAAATATATGATATGTCATTGTGTAGCAGACAACCTTTAAATGACTTAATATAATAAGAAAAACACTTGCTGCATAGCCAGGTAATTAACTGTATGAATAACTAAGCAATTTTTCTGCTATAGTTTAATTTCTTAAAAAAATATAAATCACCTATAAGTTGTTAGCTCTTATGCAAATACTGTTTGTGTACTTTAAATTTTCAATTTCCCTATCTTAATTTGCATCCCTTTTATTTGTCTCATCAAAATGCACATTTTTTCATTAAAATGGTTTGAGTAATGATACAGGGATGATATTCTTCAGGGCCTTTTTATTTTCAATTCTAGTCACTTGTGAATTATATATTCTTTAATACTTGAGTGAAGACCTGCCATTAGTGAGATCATAATAAATATGACTTGTTATCAGAATACAAATGGAAAATAAAACTATACTCTAAAAATTACGAGCCCCCTGGGATGAGTTAGCCCTTGATTTATCCTAGGCCGCTGAAGACTGTAAGGCCATGACAAACCATTCTCATTACCTATGCTCTTTCTGCATTTATCTGTTGCACACTTCAGGGCAGACAGTTACACATTTACAATATGCTCATTACAAAAAGAGAAAGGCAGATAGAATTCCAATAAATTTTTACACAGAATCATCCATACTCAAATAAGAATTTGAATGGTCAGACTTCTTATAAAAATTATTGTTAAGTCAATCTACAAAACAGCTGACAATATTTTGGCTGGAAAAGTAAAAATACCATTGCAGACATCAGTCACGTCAAACAGCCTCTCTCCTAAACACCTCTGATTTGGGGTGAAGATGAGAGAAATGACGGGGTCTAAGAATTTTTCCTGTGTGGAAGGAACTTCAGAGCAGATCATCATTCACCCCAAAAGCTCACCCTTTTCTGAGGCACTTTCCCAGTCTGTGAGGAAGCAGAGTGGTTTGCAAAGGCTTGAAAGTACTATGTTGTTTTAGGCAGACCCTGTTTTTCTCTCTATGTAAAAAGAGATTGCATCTTAGGGGAATTTTCCTGTGCTGTGTAATAAATTCTCCGTATGTGGCTCTTTTTTCTTTCATTCTCTGCTATGTGTTATAATATTTTACTATCCAATACAGAATAAGAACAACAGAAAGGTGGAAATTAAGGGAAATTCTGCCAATTCTCACTCAGTAAGGTGCCTAGAAAAGTTAGCAACACTGAGCATGTGACTTGACAGCTGCTCTTTAATTCAACTCAAGGTGCCAGTTGCTTATCTGAAATATCTCACAAAAAGAAATACTGAAAGTCTGAGCAACATGAGTCATGAGAATTTTCATTAGTTCTATGTGCAGATTATACAGAATGTATTTACACAGAAAGAGCAAGAAATTAAGTTTCTTTTGTACAAACAAGTGATATGAATTTTTCTTTCTAAAAAAATAACCATAAGCAAGCATTCTGTTATCACTCTCCCTTCCATCTTTATCAGAATTCTGCATCACAACCTGTCTGGAAAACACTTCCTAGCCTCAAACAGGTTTTTCCACTTGCTTTTTCAAGAGAAGTTTGTACTCATGGGACCATTTTACTCTCACTGAGCTACATCTCAATCAGCAGGCAATTCACTGAGTAGACTCAGTTTGAATTCTTGTTTCATCTAGTCACACTCAATTGAGCATAGATGCTGGTGATCATTAAAGGCCATGGCCTTCTTCTGGCAGTTTTGTGGAAAACGTCCAAAATCCACACATTGACCGAATTTTATATTCCCCTGAAATGAGAGGTGTGCACTGTATAATGAGATGACCTTCTGCTGCTCTTGCTCCAGTACACTCACACATAGTCACTCTCATACTTACAGCAGAAACAGTCAGGAAAACTGAGAGCTACAGACTTTAGGCTGAGTAATCCTACCAGGTGTATCTGTTATCTCATCTTCCTGGGAGAATAAGAGACACAGCTGAAATGCTTGGACCTACTAGGTCACAGTGGATGTAAGTAAATTTCATGTTTTCCCCTCAGTGAGTTTTCACCAGGAGTTTTAAAGATGATCCAATCCAGGATGAAAGGTATGTATGCTTGTATGCCTGGGACTTATTAATATAAATGTCTCCTTTGTTTCTTGGTATATTCTCAAAAGGTTTCAGCCATTTCTCTCATCCCTAACTTTAAGCTACTCTTAGAATATTTGCATCAATGCAAAGAAAAGTATTGTCTTGAATATATCAATGTCATTATACAAAGCTCCAAGATATTTCACAATCTCATCTTTAAAATGGATATTAAAAAAGGCAGGGGGGGCTCAAACCTCATTTACATGTAAAAACAATATTCAGACACTGCCTCCTGATCTCACTTCAGCAAAAATGGTATTGACTGAATCACAGTAGAACAGAAAAAAAAGCTCAAAAATAATGTAAATTAGGTAAAATAATTTCTGTAAGAGAATGACAGAAAAATATTGGATTTTGGTTGGTTTTATGTTGACCTCAGAGAAGAACCTAGGTATGCTTTACCCAAGAATATAGAAGCAAAGTAACAAAGCAGTAAATTCGGTCTTCCTAGTGGTTCTAACAAAAGTAGTTCAAAGTCATTAGGAATAGAGAATATGCACTAGGTCATGTATTCCATCTCCCTACCAGGCCAAGACATTTTGGCTAATGTGCAAGTCATTTGGAAAAAATCACATTTTTTTGTGGATAATAGTATAACTTGTTTAAATAGCTTTGAAGTAAGAGCAATACTCAAACATAAGGTAATTAAGCTCATACTTCCATTACTCTACTGTTTGGTTCACAAAGACTTTCTGCAAAGGCCATTTATCGAGAAAGTGGTACATCAGCTCACATTATGGATGCTGGTTTTGTGATGCAGGAAGCCTGTTTATTTATTTATAAGTGACAGCTTAGATTCTATCAGCTGCAGTATTGTCAGGCAGCAACTGACTCACAGATGCTGGTGCCTAAGTGTGTCCTGGCAGAAAATCCTGCCCACACAACCAGTGGCCAATCCAACCCTTATGGTGTCAGATGAGGTTGTAAAATGCACCTTTTTGGTTAAGACTTCTCCCAGAATCACTGGTCTTAAAACACATCTGTAGACAGTCACAGTTTTCTTCCCTTCAGCATTACAAAGAAAGAGAAGAGTAAACATAGCATTTTGCTCCAGATTTTTCTAATCTCTGAGGCTTTTACTGAGGATTTTATCCTCACGCAATGGTTACCAATGTTTAACGTAAACAGCCGAGCCCAATAATAGGACTCATCCTAGTGTACAGTGAGATAATAAGGCGCCAGTTCACAGTGCATTACACAGGAAAAGAGCATGTCTCCATTCTGCCCTGCTCGCTGTTGGCTGTTAAGGGCGGTAAAATCTCAACATCACAAACAAGCGATACACGAAACTGAAGTCATTAGATAAAGTGTTCTGTGTACCTTCAGACTGCAGACACAACCATTACAGCAGACAGCGTATTTTCATACTTGTGGATATTGGGCAGATATTTAAATTCACAAGAAATAGAACTAATAAGCAGGAACTTCAGGAAGTAAACAAGTAGGTTATTAAATCTGCTTACGACAGTAGCTAATAATCCTCATATAGGTAACGCATCCAAATATCGTCGCTGCAACCAATTATTATTTGCTCTCCCATTTTTTCCACATGCACTTAATAACATTTACTAGGCAAAATAAAAAAAAATGCATGAAGCCCTAAAATCACAGAATGAATGCTAATACGTCAGATTTATTGTAGGATTATAGGACACGTGAAAAATATTTATAATCCTTCATATAATGGTCAAGTGGGGTAATCTGTATAGATTCAGACTGGAATTGTACAGAATATGCCACCTCTAGCTATTCTGTTCACAGAACAGTGTAATTTTTCCACAGATTATTTATACAGTACACAGAGAAGAATTTGAAGTGATTGAAGAGGCTGCCAAACACCATACTCTGCCTTCAGGATATAGATGATACCTTTAAAATGGGTGAAAGGCTAATTAATCTTGAACTGTTCATGGATGATATATAAGATAATATGCCTTAGCCTAACAGCATTTTGGGAAGGCACACAATTAAAAACAAAGCCACAATTTTCTTCGCAAGACAGCACACACACAAAAATCAGACAAGAGAGTTTAATATACAGATGCATGAGAATTTGAAGGCCACTTGAAATACAACTTGAAACTCAATCTTCACTGGGAATATTATAGATAGCTACAGGTTGAGTTTGACAGAATCCACAGCTTCAGGCCTTGAACAGGTATTTTACTGGAGGAAAAGGCTGCTATATGTGTTTTACTGCAGTATCACTTTCTAGCAATGAATCTAGTGCTTTCTAACAGATCCAGCTTTCATGGCAAATTACAACTACATTCTTCAATTTTCTCAAAGAGAGAGAACCATCAAGATATATGCATCCCATATGGAGGCAACAGTCTTTTTTACTGTTTCATTTATACCTGTTCAAGATATATACATATCTATCATTATTGTTCTTATTCCTTATCATGTCTAAAATGAGGTGCCAAGTTTCCTAAACAATGACTATATCAACACAGAAGTCATGACTTTATCCTGAGTGAAAGAGAATTTAAAGATTTCATGTCAAATAAGTCCCAACTTCGAAAAAACAGAGCAGTGAAAAATAAATCGCTCTGCTTCCTAGATGATTTTTGCAGCTTGCACTGTACTTAATGGCTAGATTTCTTCCTGTACCTGACTTAAGAGGTTGCAAGTGATTGACAATAATCAAGCTCTTTTGTTCTACAGAAGTACCTGGCAACTTTTGGAATCATATGAGTAATAGATAGAACGGGTGAGATTTTTGGATCTTTTGTGCTTAGTGCTAGGCTATCCTCTTTAGGTACTGAACTGTAAGAAATATATGGGACATAAAAAATTAATGGTACAAGCATCTGATTTTTTCCCATTGCCTTTATGGAAAGACATAATATCTGAGTGTACCAAAACTTATCTGCATGAAATTTTGCTATAACATCCTTCCTGGATGGTGGGAATGGGCAAGGCAGAGATAACATGGTTTTACCACCCAAGAGAACAGGCTTGTTTAATCTATAAAATTCACCTCTTTCACATATTCTTTTACCACGTTCCCCTGGCTTGCGCTATTTCATGCTGTACGTGAAGCAAGTTTTAGCACAATCAAAAGCAAGATTGTATTTGCATTGACATTTGAAATAAATATTTTCACTTTTGCAAATGATACCAAGAATGGTGCCCACCTCCTACTTTAACCCACTGGAAGTCTGATTACTTGCAACTATCCAGATGGGTCACTGCAAGCAGCAGATGCCCCCTGTGGCTCACACATTTTTAGCATAAGTCTGTAACGTAACTCTTCACCCTTGCTTATGTTTCCCAAAGTACCTTTTTCAATGGTTTGTTTAATTGTGGATTCATTTGAAATGGCCTAGCATAACACTTACTTGCACACTAGAAAAAGATGTCCTTTCACAAGTCATGTTTTTGATCTCAAATGTCTGTGTTTTGTTTGGGCTTGTTTTGGGGTTTTTTTTCAATCCAAGCTTATATCACTATGACATCATGTCCCCACTATCTCATTTTCAGCTACTCAGCATGACACCACATAGTAAGGGCACATGCCACTATAAATAAATAATTTATTTATCATTTACAAATCTCCAGAGTTTCAGTACCACTCAGGTTAACATAATTCTCCTACAAATTATTAACACTTCACTGTTTGAAGGACTGACAATGAAAGCAGACACCACATACTTCTCTAGGCAATCTGCCACGTTTGCATTTGTACCATTTTTTGTACTTATTTGTCTAGATACTGGGATGTATGAAAGATGTTTTTACCAGCAATATTTCTAGAACATAAACCAGAATTAAGCAAGTGTTTAGGTCTGGAAATGTCAGCTTAGGAAAAATTAACGAGGCTGTGTCAACATCCAATGATGCAAAGAGACAAATGATGCAACATTGCTCTTTCATTACTGCCAGCCTTTAAAAAGTCTCTATTTTTATTTTATAACTTTTTTTTCAGTCAAGTAGCATATTCTAGGGATCATCAATAACTCTAAAACTGAGATAAAGATATCAAGAGTGAACTTTTCTACAAATTAAGCCTGTGTAAAGCTCTCATTCTTGAATCATGAGATAGTATCTCTCCAATATTATGAAGTAAAGCTGTATTTATATTTCCTTCAGAGAACCTCACTGTAAACAATATTATAAAATACTACTGTATTTTATTGTACTCAATACAGTGAAAATAGGCCTATGTTGTTATTTTCTAGTGAGTGGAAACAGATTTACTAACTTTTAAACTTAGAGAAAGATTCTTTTCGGAGCTCTGTCATTGACTTGATAGCTATCTTTGCACGAGGTCAATAGGTCACTGAACTGTTGTGAGTTTAATTACTCCTGGTAAAATACTTAGCAGTTTCTGAACAGAAAAAGACTATATAACATTCTAAGTGCTCGGGTTAACTCGCCCTGGGACTGACATACGAATAGCACATAGCCCCCAATTTAATCAAGTAGATTTTGCTGTAATATAAATAACTGCTCCTTTATTAACTCAGAAGGAAGTCTGTGTCAGTGTTAAGAAAACTGAATGTTCCTTTCCGAATTGAAATTTGGAAAAGCTAAGTAAAAATTTAAAATTTGGTGCCTGGCGAAGAAAAAAATGGGGGTTTTTTTATCAGAAAAAAACTAAAAGGCTAAAAACTGGAAACTCCCTCAAGGGCCATGAAGCCCAGTCTCCTGCTACGACAAACAATAACATACTAATCAACACAACAGTGACATAACTAATCCTTTTTTTAAACTGATCGAAGAAGAGCAATTAGTTTTGAAGGCTTCCTTCTCCACTGCTCCTGTTTCAAGGCTATTCCAGAATATAACTCCTACAGTATTTATACTTTTTTTTTTCTTAGAATAGAAAATATATTTACTCAGGCCCATTACTGTTACTGTTATTTAAAGTTTTCTTTACCTTTTATCTTAAATAGTAACTTTCTGTGTCAAACTACTTACCCGACTTAAGGCATCAACAGGACTTTGAGGGAAAGCAATCCTACCCTCCTGTGTGATTGCCAGAGAGTCTCGTGAACAGTCAAACTGGAAAGTTTCCCTAACATAAGCTGAGCACGGATCTTTCAGTCTTGCCCCAAAGGTATGTCCTCTGTTGTCCCAATCATCCCTCATGCTCTTTTGTGAAACTTTCAGTTTAGAAGTTCACTATTTAAAATCCATAACCTGTAACTATTTTCATGTACAAGCACATTTAAAATAGCAAATGGCTTAAATCAGATGTGACTGGATCAGGAGTAGTAGTCTGTAAAGGGCTGTGGCTATAAAAATCTTAGGGGAGAGAGGCACCTGCCATGGAAAAAGAAGACTCTGAAGTCATCAGGCTGTCATTTAATGTTCCCTTATAAGAACAAACATACAATATGTCATGCATGTGAATTAGGAAGCAGGGATTTATTCTTGCTGGGTTTTCTGTTCTTTCTTTAACCAGATAATTCTTCAATTATATGCATGAAAGTATGCTAGTAGTTTGGGAATACGACCATCATTTCACCAAGACCCTTTACAAAAGCACAAATACATTCTGTATCTCTGAACTCACACACTTTAGGAAGGCTTTTGTCTTTTTCAAAGCTCTATTACATAGAGATTCTATTATTAACTGCATCTCTGTCTTTATCACTCATTTTTAATTTACAGTAGACTTTTTATTAGCAGTTCTTAAGCACCTGACCTTGTACTAGAACATTTCATTCCATTTCTATTAATGCTGTTTTAAGGTCACCCTGATCTTCCTATGTATTATTCTCATCTTCCTGTGAATTTTCAGTGTCTCTCAACTTTGAGTGATTACCAGATTTTTCTATCTGGCCTCTGACATTTCAGGAGAACTTTATTGTTTCACATTGTTTAGGATGATGTGGACAACTGAGAAACAGTGGCAAAGAACAGGTGGTTGCAATATATGAAGCTGGTGAGAAACACTGACTTCACTTACCACCATGAAATTAGGCACAAAGAAAAACAGCTGGAATGCCACTGCTCCATATGGGCTCCAGATTCACATCACTACATTTTCAGCACTTAAATGAAATCTATTATTATTTCTTATACTATCAATGACTTTCAAGTAAAATCACTTTCAAACATTATTCAGCCCACTGAATATCTAACCCACCATTAGAACACAACTTTCTAATCTGGAATCCTAATTTAAGTATGACAGCCAGGTGCTCACACTTCCATGGAATTATCCTGGACTTTTGTGATTAGTTTCTAAGTAATAGAAATCAACTTAATCCAAACTTTTCCCCACACAGTGGCACTTTAAAAGATGAAAATGGAAAAAAAATTTAAATGTATTCATCAACACTTTGGATTTTTTCCTATGGATTATTCTGTGGACTTCTTTCTAGCAGCTTTGGTCCTCTTAATTTGAAAGTGAACATCCATAAAACCAGTATTAAAATAGTAAAGAACCATGTATATGAGCAAGTGTGTGTATGATGCATGTCAAACAATACATACAAATCCCCTATGTGCATTTTGTATTCACAATACAAACAGTGGCATTTATTTTGCTACTTGACATACTTTGGTACTTTAAAATTATAAAAATAAATATTTTTTGGCCTTTATCAAGGTACTTTACTTACAAATGCCAACTCAGTCACAGATTAGGACCCTTCTCTCTTGGATTCAATTAAGAATCTAATTAGATTTTGATTTTCTAAATCAGTTTTAATCAGTCCAATTTTATCTACCACAGCTTTTTTTTTCTCTTAAAAGGATAATTTATTTATTGCTTGTTCTGTCAAGGACATTTTTCATTAAAAATCTTGTAGATTGCTTTGGGTCCAAATACATGTGTGATATTTTTATAAACAGATGTGAATGGTTGAACAGAATTATCTTCCTGACTCTTTCTAAATGAATTACCTTAGAAAACCAAAGGAACTAAACAATCCAAACCCCTCCCCACCCCCGCCCCCCAACTTGCATCAGTCAGTACAGGGCCTTACAACCAACACAAATCCAAATGTGGTGGACAGAAAAGTGCTGTGGCTCTGCTCCCATGCATCTGTACAGACATCCCTGACTGCTGCTCTCAATTCTCCAGTGGCAGAAAGGATAATTTTATCTCAGGATCACAAATCTTTCTGTTTCTCTAGCAGATGCTGGAGTGAAGCATCAGCTCCATCTCTTTGTCACAATTTTCTGCTACTGCCCAGCTGCAAAATTCTGGTCCTGAAGTTGTAGAAGGGATCTTTTGACTGTAGTAAAGAATAAAATAGGCAGAAAATGGTTCCTTTTGTTTAATCACCCATACAGGTACCAACAATGTGGAATATTGCAACCCAAATTCTATTTCTGTTCTACATTCTACTTTAGGATCATAAACGCTTCTATAAGGTTTCTGAGATGGAGAAGTTATCAAAGAAAGGAAAGTGATGTGAGGCCTAAGCACCTGAACAGGAACTCAGAGGAAATGCACTCTTAAAATTTGTGGGAATATGAGAAGGATACACAGCACCTCACAGTGATGGGGTACTGGGAGAGAACAGAAGCATGTTGCAACTCAGCCAGGGAAAAGAGCAGCAAGAGCTGGATATTCTTTGTATCAAGCGAGTCAAAGACAGACCTTCAGGATGAGAAATACAGCATGGTAGCTTTTACATGCAACCACAGAAAGGAAAGATTTGCCTTTCTGAAAACCCTTCCCCTCCTCCTTCAAACAGATATGCAGCCTGCAAGGTTGTAGGCACTTCCTATTGTGCCAGGCACTCTGTTTCTCCGTCTACATTTGTCATACACAGTTTCTGCAGTGCATCTGTTTTTTCAAGGCCGATTCAGCATTGTTCAATACACATATATTTCTGTGTTGTGCATCTGTCTGTGTAAAGGAGATGAACAACATCCTTCAAGAAAAATCTTAAAGCGGAATCTCAAAGGCAATAGATTTGAATAAGAAATATAGCATTTTCTTTTCATGAGAAAATGAAAGCAACCACTCTTCCACAGAACACCCACAGAATCAGCTGAAACATTAATGAGCAAAAGGGAACACATACCAGTTCCTTAGCCTGCTTTATTGGCTCTGCTTTTCCACGAATGGCAGAAGATATAAATATTATGTTAGCCTTGGGGCTTTCTTCAAAAATGCTTGTTTGTATCAACTCATATTGTGAAAAAGTGTCAGTAGCTGTGTTAAACCACTGCAGGCTGAAACTGAAAAATGGCACAATAATTTTTTCAACGAGTGCATGCAAGATCAAAGCTGTTAAGAGGGGATGACAGGTGGCATAAACGTCCCAAGGCCCTGACTCACTAGACACATAACAGCATCCACTATAACTCTAATAAGAATAGTCCCAGTAAAAACATCATAAAAAGCAGCAAGTAGCCCATTATATCTTTGACCTTGGGGTCATTCCACCAAGAGATCATCTGGCAGCCCAGTGAGAAATGTGTGATTGTATTTTATTCTGACACACTAGGCTAAAAGTGTCATATACTAAAATATCAGAAAGACATTTTTAAAGACATATTTATATTGATTGCCACAATAAAATCAAAGTATGGTCTCTTTATGGAAACCATTTTCAAGGAAATTGTATAGTTTTACACGACTCTCGTTTTGTTCTGCAATTTTGTTAATGTTCTGGTTTCAGACTTGTAGCTCTCACTTCAGTTGAAATAATTATTTAGTTATAGCTGGTAGTTAATGAAAACTAATGCATAATTTATGTGATGACTAATAATATTTTGTAGCAGGTAGTACCATGTGTCAAAGCTGGACTTCTAGCAAACCATATTCATACTTCTAATTTAAAAATTAAACCGTCTATACCTAGTCTTTGAAGAAAGTTATGAAAGTAAAATACTAGTTTTTTCTCTATATTCTGTGTTTTTTCACTTTCTCTTTATTTTTATACAACTATAATCGTATTGGAAAGAAACCTGTCTAACCTAACACTTTTTATGTGGACTACTTGCAGCATCTTGAAATACATATCAAAGCAGATAGATGAGTGGTAGTTAGGTGTCTACTTTGGAAAGAAATAGAATCATGATACGAATAATTAGAAGAAAAGATTTCAAGTATCAGTACTACACAGACTAGATTTAGGTGTTACTTCTCTAGGTTGAAGGAAAACAACTTGTCTTTTCCAACACGGTACATAAAATGTAGTGATATTCACTGTGATAATAACCCGAAGGCCTTAGGAGACACACAAAAAATGCAAAGTTCACACAGGAAAAAATAAGGCTAAAGCATTATTTATAGGGAGGTGCTTGGGCCCTTAACCTGTAAATAAATCATGCTAAGACTTTTTCAAGCGAATGAAGCCTCAGATTTATTCCTCCAGAGAAAGACATGAAAGACTGCACTGCTTTGTGAAGCAGGCCTGGTACAGCAGTAGCTTAGAGGTGGAATGGAGTTCATTTGAATGTTAGTTAAGCACCAGCTCTGCAGTGTTTAAAGTGGCCTTCCATCAGCCTGCTGAGAGCTCCAAACCGCAGCCCAGCTGACCTGTGAGGAACAGATACAAGCAGAGCTGCAGGGGAAGGGGCTTGCTCTGCAGGGAACAAGGGCACATCCTCCCAAACCAGGCTGAGAAATCCTACTTGTTCATAAGAGGAAGGTAAACTGGCCACTGATTAATGGTCATTTGCAGACATACACAGTACATAGTAAATGTTTACCTCTTGTTTTTAGAAGTAGCACAGGCGTTCATTAAGCATCTCACTAATACATCACAACTTCAGGTACTACTTATCGAGCGTGACCAGCTGGGCACTCTGATTTTGATGAAGTTATTTTGCACCATGCTACAGCTCAGGTTTACCACTATACTTTGCCAATATCGAGGAGACCCACTTCCAAGTCCTGGCAAAGAGCTCATGCTGGGGCTGCTGTGTCACATGCACAGCCCTGTGAGGGCAGAGGCACAGTCAGAGCCCCTTGCTGGTGCCACCCAGCTGGCACACAGTGCCCTGCTCTACCTCTGCTTCCAGCTGAAAAGGTGAGTCCTGCCCAGAGCTGCCGGGAGACAGATATCTCACTGCTATGCAGACAAACCGGTGACTCCCAGTCTGCAGGTGCAGTCCGGGCATGCAGATTATCCAGGCAACTTTCTTGCATAAATTTCAATGTCAGTGTGCTCAGTGTAAAGAATAATTTTTTTCACATGCTCTTTACACCATGGTTAAATAGGAAAAATTGGTTCTATTACTTAAAAACACAAGCGTTTTATAAACTCAAACACTCCAACCATTCCACACGATAATTTCAGATGGACGCATATTCTTCTGACTCCTAAGTGAGAAAGGTAAAGATAATATTTTTATGAGAGAGGAAAAAAAAACCAACAACAAAAAACTCCCCCAAAACCCCACCAAACCAGTTCCCAGACATTTCCCAACCCAACCATGTTTTGAGAATCCTCATGTTGACTGAATAAAGAGCCTCAACTACTGCACATACACTGTACCATCTCTAAGCCTCAGCATCAGACAGTTACGGCATTCAAGCTGAATTGACAAATGCTTCCAGTGCCTTAAAATGGATGTCTCTGTCTTCAGTTAGTGACTGCTTCATAATCCCAAAGAGCAAATGAAAGGACAAGAGACTGAAAATCAAAGCCCGAAAGGGAGATATTACTCTGTGAATTTCAGTTTACAATCTTTATTTAATTGCCAGTTATACACACTGGTTTTCCATCAAACAAGCAAACAAATTTGAGTGTTTCTACGGAAAGGACATTGCTCTTCTTTCTCCTTTCTTCTTACAGTTAAGCAATTATGAAGTTAAAAGAACAGACAAGGAGTGGCAGCAAATCTTCTTTCCTTAAGTGAAGAATTGTTCAGGACTGTCAACATGATAGTTCATGTAAGGCAAGTAGTACTTTCCCCTAAAATAGTTTGCTGGTAGAGACTGCATGTTACTACAGAAGCACATAGTGCGTAACATGTAAAGAAAAGCAAATCATAAGTTTAAAAATAGATCAGGCATACCGTATGTTTTACAGGTGTAAGGACTGCTGTTGTAATTTTGCTAAGTGCTGTGAGAACATGCCCTACCTGCTGTGTACAATATCTGCTGATCAGGTTTCCCAAGAACAGATGCAACTTCAGTAGCTGATTTCTAAGAATTATCTGTTTATTACAGAGACTATTATAATTTTTTCTCTTTAGAGAGATGTGATTATTTTTTTGCTTTCTACCCCTTTATGTAATACTGCTACTTGTCCTGTATCAAAT
The DNA here is from genome assembly GCA_013397725.1 of Rhagologus leucostigma. Taxonomy (NCBI): domain Eukaryota; kingdom Metazoa; phylum Chordata; class Aves; order Passeriformes; genus Rhagologus; species Rhagologus leucostigma. The sequence continues at coordinate 3,295,295 of VZTD01004799.1, forward strand.
TCCTGCTTGAAAAGGTAAATGCTAATGCCAAATAATTTACATAAAGGAAAAACAAAGTAATTGTTTTCTAATTGTTGGTATAAAGCAATTTGCCTTTTGAAGCAGTAAAAATAATTGGTGACAATATTGTTACAACATATTTAAATGAGTAAAGCATTGATCCTACAGGGGAGCATAATTAGCACAGCAGAAGTCATGTGGGGAGGGACTTATTGTTGGAAAGTGACTTGAATTTTAAGTAAGTTGTATTGCTATTTTTACTACACATATATTATGCATAGAGTTGCCCAGATACCGAGACACTGTCTTGATGGAATAAAGAAGAGCATGAGCTACAATGATTTCTTTCCTTAATAAATACTCTGTTTAATAGGTATTTTCATTATTACACTTCCTGGAGAGAGTTTAAAGGTGACGCAAGAGGTGCAGCCTTGCACGTTGGTTACAAGCAGTGCGGCTCAGGCCCCCCCCCTGCGTGCGGCACCGAGTCTCTGGGCGGCCAAACCTGAAGGTGGCAAAAGAGAGGTCAGGACTGCACAGGAGCTGCAGCCCAAGGGGTGAAAGAGCAGGGAAGCGGGACCAAGCACGGAGCACCAGCCGTGATGGTGGCAAAGGAAGGAGGAGCAGGCTCACGACAGAGGAGAGTGAGAGGAGTTGCACTATCCTGAGCTGCTGCCTGTGCTCCCAGCACGCCAGGGTGAGGAACGGAGGGTAACACCCCCTGCCTGTGTGGAGCATGTTCAAGGCGAAGGAAGAAAAGAGGAAGGCAAGGTCTAATTTTCATTTAAAAACCTAGACTTAAGCCAGATGATGCAATGCTTCCGTTATACTAATTACAGCTTAAATCAAAGAAGCCAAAAAGCAGATGGGCTATTGCTATGATACAAGGTAAACCTGGAGGCCCTGCAGACCAGGCTCTGGGTTAGGAAAAGCCCCCTCCCAAGGCGGCAGGGAGGGGTTCCCAAAGCGCCCCGCACAGCCTTGTGCTAACAGGGCACAGCTGCTGTGCTCCACAGGCAAAGTGGGGAGCGGGGCAGCCGGGCATGCTGGAAGAGCACCCGGGGATATGCAAAGGGAGGGGCTGGCACAGCTTATAAGCATCAGGGATGGCCCACACACTACAGAAAGGGGCCGTGATGGGACACTAGCGTTTCAGGGGCTACCAGGAGGTGACCAGAAGCTGCTACATCACCTTGAATGTTTATGGGTTTGCCATTTGTGAGTGGGGAATTAGAGCAAGCTGTTTTGACTCCAACTCTTTAAAGAAAAGAAATGCTACTACAGCTGTGTTAACTCTTTGATATTAATGATGTCGCCAATGCAGGACTTAAATAAATGTGAGTGACCTATGCAGGATGGGACATTGTAGTATGAAGGGCAGCACTCATTCTCTGACTATGGCAGCATCTCATCCTCTGCTTGTCACATTACAGGAATGTTTACTCATGTCTGAGTTTCTGCTGAAGTAAAACTGTGGCTCTTTCAATGACAAGTAACCATGAGCAAACCAACATAGTATGTGTTGCAGAGATTCTGTCCAATTTCATTCTACTCTGACAACTGACACAGCCTTCCTGTGATGTAATCACTATTATTAATTTATAAATAATTCATAATTAATTGTGCACTTATTTTTCTTAATTTTAAGTAATCACTGTGACAAAACTGTCTAATTGAAATCAGCAATAGAATAAGACTCAAGATTACGTGACAGAAAGTTTAGATTATTATGAAAAACATATTCTGAGTTGCTATACTTGATCATTAGGGAAAGCTGGTTAATTACCATACAGTCATTATGACACAGGCTGAAGTATAAACTGGATTGAATCCTGTGATCATCGATGTGCTCAGGAAGTCTGGTAACTAAGCTTGTCATCTCTATAAATTATAGTCTGTGAGATCTCTAACCAAAGCTGGCAGCACATCAGAGAGGAGATGTAAGACTGAAAGGAAAAAAAAAAAGAAAAAAAAAGTAGAAATAGCTCATAGCTGTCATCTCTGTTTCTCCAGACAGCCATTTTTATCCCAAAATCTAGGTAAAAATCCTGGGAATGAGAGAGCATCACAATTACCACCATCTCACTGAAGTCGGTGAGCTAGGACCCTCACACAGGTGTTTGTTTTGCTACTACTGGGACTACACTGGGACTGCCGTAAGCGTAACTATTTTTGTTCTCAATTATTCATCTGAAAAACTTCAAAACTTAGCCTTGTGCTACATAAAAAATAGAGAAGCTGTAATCTATCAGGCCAATTTACAATGATGATAGTGGAAAATAGGCACAGATAATAAAAGAAAGCAAGTTCAAGTAAAGGATTTTTTTCTCTTCACTCACTGTTTGCATAAGAGCACTCATACTAGTGAAGTGATAGGGAAAGTGGATGGAGACACTTTTAAGAAGAAATCTCAGGACGAAGTGGGTGATCACTGTTCTCAATTGGATTAAATGACTGTGAGGTACAGAAAGCATTATGGGAAAGAAAGGGAAAATAGTATTAAGCCTAGAGATAAAAATTCAGAGAGTATTCCTGCAGTACTACTGCTCACTGAATGGCCTTGGAGGCTAGGAAAAAATTAATTTTACATTTGAGAACTAAAAAAGCTTTTTGGAATGAACCAAAACTACCTTCCTTTTTCTTACCTTTATTATTTTAGTGCTTAGCAAGTGATTCTTGCTCGGTTTCTGCAGACATTGTTGAACAAAACTCATGCATGGGAGCTGCCCTAAGGTCAGTGAAACTAATCACAATTCACATGCTTACAGCAAAATGCAAGCTTAAATTTAGCTGTTTACTGAACCACTTTGATGGATTTTATTTTGTACAAGGTGGTTGAGCTTATGCAAACACAACATATTCTTGCAGCACCTACTTACAAAAAGCTTCTATTGAAATTTACATGACAAGTACAATTTCAAGGGGGAGCAGAGTATCTCTAGGTCTGCAATTTTTTAATTATCCTCTTTAAAAAATAATCTTAAAGACACATTACAATACATTATTAAATGAGCACACACTGCACTGATGAGAGCAATTTCTGTTCACACAAAGCTTTCCACATTCATTAACTTATTACATACTACACATCAAACTTTAAAGCTATCACATAGTCTCAGGCCAAAGAGGTGCTTTCCCAGACTAATTTGTCTGGCTATCCATTTTTTATTAAACATCTGGATAGCCAATTCCTTCCATCAGGCCTAATGCTACTCCTAACAGCTCACCGTCACTATTGCAAAGGTTACCACATCATCAGGAGATAAGGGAAAGTACTTTTAGACATCTTAAACAATCTTCTTTCCTGCAAACAGTCAAATTTCATGTCAGAGCACAGCAGCCTCCTTTCCTTGCCTTCCTTCCCTCTCAAATTAGATCAAGTAGCTGGGACCAAATATGAGACTCCCTCACATCTCATTGCTAGAGAAGTGGTCTCTCAGTCTGGTGTGTGTGGGACTCTCCCTCCCTCATCCACCTGCTTAAGGTTTCATTGAGATTGATGTACTTCTCCAAGTCATACTTTTCTGGCAAAAAATACCAAAAAAAAAGCCACAGCACTGGAAAAATCACAGGTTTGCTCTGTGGCCATTTAAGATGCAGACAAACCAGCTTGCCTGAAGTGAGAGGCTTTTACAGTTACCCACTAGCTACCAGCGGGAAAACACAGCATTGCTGGCACATTTATTGAGCGGTTTAAACTTACTTCCGTCTTTAAATTAAAACTGCAGATAAGCATAACGTTTCACAAGTTTCTTGAGAGAGTAGTATAGGAATTAGAGGCTTAATGTCATTACCGCAGTGAGTGCCTTTCTCTGCCCCACTTGCAAATGCAGATATATAGAAGCTTTTTTCAGTTTATGAGGAGACTGTGCAAAACAGATTCACGGGGAAGAACTTCATCACACACTGAATTCTGTTGCCTCTAGAGCTTTTTTAATGTTAGCATCAGATGCTTTTCAAAACTTAATAGATATTCCCTTCCCTGACCAATTTGCATCTTTGAAATTTCCCGCAATTAAATTCCATCTAACTTCTTGCTCTTCCATGATGATGAGTTATGAACTGCAGAATTTAGAGGCATGGATTAAAAAAAAAATGCCTTCAGAGCAACATCAATATGTGAATGAGTATACATCTTAGTTCCATTACTCTTTTCCTGGTGGCAAGCAGAATTTTCAGAGAAAAATTGCTAGTGGATAATAAATGTGATGCCTGGTGGTCCTACAACAACACTACATTATATTACCAAGCTCAATTAAGGTCACCTTGATATAAAATTGATATGGGAAGGGATGAAGAAAGGAAAGTAAAAGGAACACTGAATGATGCATAAATCTGGGGAATAGAATTACACAATGAAACTAGGCTTCTTTTTAAAAATGGAGAGACAAGAAAAGTAAGATATGGAAAACTATGAAGACAACAGGAAATATAAGCATGATTTCAGGTACCTAGTTCATACAATATGACCGAGATGTTAATTTAATTAATCCCTGTCTTGAAGTTACATAGCAGTAAGATGCACAAACTGGAGTCATGACGAAAAGACACCTCTATACTATTAGAGATAAACTGTAGTTTAATAACCTGAACACACACTCTAAGTCTTTGCTTTGAGAATGTCACTAAGAAAGAGCAAAACAAAAACCAAATCTGGTAAGAATTTCCTTGAGAACTGTGAAAAGCTCTCTGCTAATCAGAAAACAAATTTGTGAAAAAAGATATTGTTGTAGAAGTTGATAACTGTAAACAAATACAATGAACCAAAATTTAATAACCCCAGTCATTTAATTTAATCTAATCTAGTCTAATCTAATCACTATGTTCTTATTGAGACACAGCCCAGCTCGGAAAATGGCAGTAGGACAGTATGAAACCCAAAACACGCTGTTAGCCCATCCCAAACCCTCAGCCTCACTAACAAAGCTGGCCCTGGGGTCACCTGGAGGACAAGGGGAGCTAAGGTGTGGAGAGCTGCTCTCTGACACCACGGCTGCACGTGTGTCAGCACTGCCTAAGCAGTACAGGCACCTTCAACAAAGTGAAACGAGGCAGGGCTAAGCTGCCTAGAAAATGCAACACTACTGGAAAAGCTGACATTGCAGAGAGCTCCCTGGAAAACCTCTGCCTTGGGGGCCTCCTCTGCAAAATGAGTCTCACATCCTTTTTGCACCCTTCTGTATCACTCCTTGCGCTAACCCAGAGTTATTTACCACCTAGAGGAATAGAAGAAAAAGTAAATCAGAATTTCCTCTTTATGTTCACTCCGTATTAAGCAATCACTGTAAAGTTACAAAATGGCAGAACAGAAAAGTATATACATAAAAGCTTCACATCCTGGAATTTTTTGTCCCACTTAAAATTTATGATTATGTTGTATTTCCAGCATTTACTTGATCATGGTGATATGGGACTAGAGCAGCTGCAATTTCGTAGTGTAATAATTTAAATGAATGAAAAACTGACATATGAAAATACACATCTCAATCTGAATTCCTAACCTATACAATTTTGCAAAAAATTTCATTTAGAAATAACATGGTGCTTACATTTGTCCATAGACTTTAGAACTTCAAGAAGATGACTTTTTTTTTCTAAAACTTGTTTTTCCAGGGGTGGGGTGGCATGATATGCTTTCTTGGTGATGTCAAGTTTATTTAAGATTTTTAACATTCATTCTAAACAGGTTAAAAGGGTAAATTTTATGTTCAGGGAAGGCATTCCAGATTGTTTCTTTTCTGTGCTGCAAGAGTGGCTAACTGTTCCTACTCTGAGATTATTTTTGTGGACCATGGAAGCTACAATAAAAAAAAACACAGGATGTAAAAGAAGACAGAAAAAGGCTTACGCTTTGTTATATCAAATGGCTAACAGAGTACTGTAAATCTGGAAGAGAGTTGATGAAGCATTTTAAATGAGGATGTTTTCTTTGAGATAACAGTTCTCTCTGTAGGTTCAGTCTTCAGTGTCTAGAAACCATCACCTTATTATAAATAAGAAAATGAAATAAGAGTTGTCTAATGTGTGTGTATAAAACTGATTACATATAGCAGCAGATGATGAACAGTGCAGAGTACATTATATTTTGCCATACTGGCAACATGGTTCAGCCAATTTTCATTTTAGAAGTTCCAGCATAATGAATGAAAAACCTGAGGATGACAGTTTTTGTAGTTTTGTTATGAGTTCTCAAAGCAAGGATCTAACACAATGTCATCTTTTAAAATTTAATCTAAAAATCCTAAATTTAGTCCTTACAAAGGGTTTTTCCTTGGTGCAGCCCAGGCCAGCCTGTCTCAGCAGACTGGTGAGTGAGGAGCTGAGTATGGTTGCAGGAGATGCCAGTGTCCAGTCCACAAACACATATACCTATGTAGTGTGTACTCTGGTGGATTTAGGCAATGCCAAATTTAAATACCTGTGTAAGGGCTTCTCTGCAATCCACTCCTGCCAGCAACTAATGGATTATGAATAAGTTTGAGGCATAAGTGGGAAAAGAATGTATTTCATGTGTTTTACTACACGTTCATATAATTCTGTTAAAGCTGCTGTTAGGTAACCTTTCACAGCCTTAGTGGTTGTCCTTTCAGAACCTGTGTCAGATTTTTCACCTCTTGAGTTCCTCAAAAGGAAAGAAGAAAGAGGTGCTTCACTTCTACTTGCAAAGTACCTCCCAGATTTCACAGGTCTGGCTGGAATACATGGCACAACATCTTACAGAGGAGTTGCACTGTGCTCTCACATGCAAATTTTACTTTTTTATTTTTTCCTTTTGTTTCTTCTTAAAATGCAAATAAGAGCTGTTTATATGAGAATTGCTTTGTTTCTATTTTTGTAGGGCAGACAGTAGTAATAACACTAATATCTTATGCTTCTACTTTTCTGCCACTTGAAAATTTCAAGCTGTTCTCCTTTTATCCTTCTCAGTGTGGTTTACAGACCTTTGTCCTTCAGAATCTCATAGTGATTTAGTATATCTAGCCATGCAACCCCCTGTGAGATAAGAAAGCATTGCAATTATTTTATAAATGTGAAGTTGCATCACAGACAGATTACAGGCTAAAACTGTGCAAGTGCCTAGGTATCCTCCACAGTGCATTGAAAAAGACAGGCTTTTCAAGTGGGATACACACAAAAAGACCCCAAGCCATAATATTACATTTTCATCTATTAATCGGGAGAAAATATTAGGGACACTAACCCCCACAGGCTGGTTGTCTAATACACAAGGTCCAAAACTCCTTCTAGAAAACTTGTGCTTTCAAAGCTTCTCATTACAAAAAAAGGAAAAAATACCAAGGCTGTATTATATAGTGAAATATACCTTCAGTTGTTATTTCCTCCCATCTAAAACCAGTGGAAGAAAGAGTTGAAACTACACTCCCAAGGTAAGACACCCAGAAGAATGCTATTGTATATGAAACTGGTGGCAGGCTGGGAGTAAAATGTCATGGCCTTGATGCTACCAAGTCTGTCTTTCTAGACATCACAAGAATACTATTGCATGGAGCCTTCCAGGGAAATCAGGTGTAAGATGTTCTATTTCTAGACCCTAGCTGAAATTAAAGCTACAATAGTCCAGATCAGACTTTCAAAAAAGGAAACACACAGAACAGTCACTTTACCTTTGACCTCTCAGTCCTAAACCTTGTGAGAGACATACAAAACATCTTCAAAACGTAACTCTTTATCAATGCACTTTATAACTCTCGGATACCAAATATCAGGAATCCAATATAGGTGCTGGGTTGGTGACAAATAGTAATCTCTCTCCACAGTAACCTCATGATGTTTCAAATCCTGGAAATAAAATTACCTACCCTGCAATGAAAATATCATCATCTTATAATGGTTTGTCCCTGGTCGTGTCTGATCTATTCCACAGGCAGTATACCTGTTCTCTCAATCAGGCCAATCCATGGGTGTCTCGTGATTTGTATCTATCTCAATCTGTCCATAGCTTTCAAGTTTGCTGCTTCTGTTTCATACTGGAAGAAAGGCACATGTGTGCAGAAGCTTTTTCGTATTTCAAAATTCTAACAAGACTGCAACACTTCTGCAGAGACCTTTGTATCTAGCTCTGTCAAATACACGCCATATTAAACTAAAATCTAACAAGAACAGGGTTGGAAAAATAACCACCAACACAACCTTCACCTTTTATAGACAGAGAGTTTTGTATCAGTTTTGGGTTGAATCTGAGGTTTGCAGTGAGTGGGAGCACATAAAAGAGTATTCTAGGAACCCTTACTACATGAGATGTCTGCCACATGGTTCTTCTCATTGTGTGAAGCGTGAGTGAATGATTCACACTTTCTCTGCCAGTTCTCTGTTAGCAGGTCTATGTCAAGTCACAAAAAAATCCCAATAAAGTTAAGAACTTAATTTAAGTCTCCTCAATTAGTACTTTAACTACCACACCTTCCCTTCTTTTTAATGATATAATTAAGTATTTAAAGTGATCAACTCAACCATATCTTTTAAATTTTATTTTGGGGCGACATTTATCGGGAAGATCATAAGGTTAATTAAATTTGCTCACTTTATATGTACACTTGATAAAAGGGGCTTATTTGAATTTCTCTTTATGGCTCTTTTAAAAGTGCACAAGTTTTATGCAGTTTAAAAAATTCTAAAAATTTCCAGAAAATGATGAATTTGAAAAGAACCTGTCAGTGATTCCTGCAAGTGGTGTTAAGACAGGTCCAATATCATAAAAAATGTGATAACTCTGTCAACTCCACAGTTCAAATCTTACTACAGTGGTGTTTCAGATGGTCTACTGGTAAAACACAGGGCTTTTCCAAACCTCAAATACTGGCTTTCCCATTCCATTTCCTGATGATAAAAAATTGGCAGGATACTCCAGATGGTTTTGTTACCAATCAGAGGGACCTGGACAGGCTGGAGTATTAGGCTGACAGGAATCTCCTGCAGTTAAACAAAGAGAAATGCAAATTCCTGCACCTGAAGGGGAAGCCCATCCACCAGTATGTGCTGGGAGCTGGGAGCTGAAAATCATGTAGGCAGAAAAGGTCCTGAGGTCAGTTACAGTTAAACAAAAGAAAAAACCATTTCACTTTGTAGGTGATCAAACAGTGGAATAGGCTGCCCAGAGAGGTGTGGAGTCTCCAACCTTGCAGATATTCAAAACACAACTAGGCATAGTCCTGAGCAACCTGCTCTAGATAACCCTGCTCTGAGCAAGAGAGTTGGACTAGAAAAGCTCCATAAATTGCTTCCAGGCTCATCTGTTCTGCGGCACACAGTTTGGAAGCTCAGCAATGACTGTTTGAGGCTTTACTGAAGTTCTGTATTCTCTCGAAATGGCCTGCAGATTCTCATTCTTCTGGACATTGCACGCAACCTCAGGTGAGCAAAGATCCAAACTAAAAGATAAATCATTCAGTCACTTTAAAATTAAAGGAAAAGGAGTAACCCAGACCAAGGGGTAAAGTGAGTTGTAGTTAAATACAAAATATCAAAACTCAGAGAATGATGAGTTCATCATAGAACTAAATAATATGAACAGATAGCTGGTGATATATATTTACAAAATATTTGTTCTTTTTGTCCATTTCTCTGTCAGGAGATTTGGCTAGGTTCACTATATTTGCATTGCTGTAAGTGTACACCTCCTGTATTGGATTGGTGTGGCAGGGTTTTGGTAGCAGGGGGGCTACAGGGACAGTTTCTGTGAGAAGCTGCAGGAAGCTCCCTCCGTGTCTGACAGGGCCAGTGCCAGCTGGATCCAAAACAGTCCCACCACTGGCCAAGGCCAAGCCTGACAGTGGCACCTCTGTGGGAACAGGTTCAAGAAGGAAAAAAGTTATTGCACAGAAGCAATTGCAGCCAGAGAAGAGAGGAGTGGCAATATGTGAGAGCAACAGCCCTGCAGACACTGAGGTCAGTAAAGAAAGAGGGGCAAGAGGTGCTCCAGGCACTGGAGCTGAGATTCCCCTGCAGCCCATGGTGAAGGCCATGGTGAGGCAGCTGTGTCCCTGCAGGCCGTGGATGCAGAGATCCACCTTTGGCCCATGGAGGACTCCACACCAGAGCAGGATGAAGAAGGCTGAAGGAGGCTGGGACCCAGTGGGAAGACCATTCTGCAGCAGGCTCCTGGCAGGACCAGCAGCACTGCGGACAGCGGAGCCCCTGCTGGAGCAGGTTTGCTGACAGGACTTGTGAACCTGTAGGGGCTCCATGCTGGAGCAGGCTGTTCCTGAGGAATTGCACCCTTTGAAAGGGAGAGCTAGAGCAGTTTGTGAAGAACTGTAGCCAATGGGAAGGACCCACATTGGAAAAGTTTATGGAGGACTGTCTCATGTAGGAGGGACTTCATGCTGGAGCAGAGGAAAAGTACGAGAAATCTTCCCCATTAGGAGGAAGGAGCAGCAGAAATAACATATGAACTCAAAGCCCCCATTCTCCATTCCTCTGCAATACTGGTGGGGAGAAGGTAGAGAATTCAGGAATTCAGGAACCCTGAAGTCCAGGAAAAGGTTCGGGGAAGGTATTTTTAAGATTTGAGTTTATTTCTCAGTATCCTACTTTGCTTGATTGTTAATAAATCTAATTAATTTCCCCAAGTCAAGTCTGTTTTGCCCATGATATAACTGGGGAGTGATCTCTCCCTGTCCTTATCTCAACACAACACCTCTTTTATTCATGGTCTGTACCTGACGTACTCAAAGGCTGATGTGATACTGCCGTTCAAACATTGAGCCATTTTATAAATTCACATTCTTATTCTCATCATCCAGCCCTTTCAAAAGATCAGCCTTCAGGAATGATCCAGTAGTTAAACCAGTACTCCCCAGTCAGCACACTTTCCGGGCAGAGCAACTCTTTACTCAACTTGCTGCTTCTGAAGCTGAAGGTTAAAGACAAAAGGGAGTCAAGGGCTTTGAAAGCCAACCTTTCTGCTCTGTTTCTAATGGTCCTTGTAAAATGAAGAGGAGAAAATCCATATTCTTGATGTTTAAAGTCTGTTTCTGAACTGGGAAATAAGGGCTGCATGTGATCAGTGCTGCATACTAAAAACAATCGGACACTGATCAGCAGCAAAGTTTTAGGTAGCTCATCATCCTTCAAGCAAGAAATAAAATCTTGATTGTTTAGAGTACTTATTACACGTTTCTATAAGTGTAACAAGCATTACAGTTGTTAAGATGTGCCTTCATAACTGTTACGCTTCACTCCTTAATTTTTTTTATTACTAAAGCACTGCAATGAACTTCCCCAAAGCTTCCTCAGCTGTCTGCCATGTCCCTTGACCATGGCATTTTGGCAGAGCGCAATAAGAAGGAGAAGCACATACCTGCAGCAGTGACTCACGTCCCTGACTCTCAAAAGAACACAAATCCCTTGCTTCAGTGTTCCTGGGGAGCTGCTCTCAGCTGGCTGCAGGCCAGGATGAGGAGCTTCATAGATGCAGAGCATCTTTCATCAGAATTAGGCTGTATCACTTTGCAGAATAGGCTCAAAAGTACGTCTTAATGCAGAAGAATGTTTGTAAAGAAACTCCTATTACTTTTTGACTCAGAGCACTGCTTTGTCGGATTTTTCCCCTCACAACCCATTTGAGAAGGGAGGAAAGTGACTATGACAGAGATACTCGGCAAGAGGTAGGGTGAACAGCAACAGTTTATACCACTCAAAGCTTTTCTATCAGAGTTACAGTAACTCTGATTCAGGAGAGAAACATATCTGCTTATGGAGTAGATCTGTGTAGAATCAACCGGAATGAAAAATAATATAAGCCTCAATCTCCTGACCAAATTTACTCCCACTTATTGTATTGTTTTTGAGCTGAAAATGTGCTTGGCTGAGAATACAAGAGTGAATTGGACAGCAGGTTCACTTTAACAGGACAGCTGCTTCCCTAGCTTTAAACACATGAAGTGAGGCACTTTCTGCAATGTCTTAAATTAAATGCACATCATTCCGTACTTCTCCCTACTTAATTAAACGTCTTTTTCATATAATTCCCAGAGCTCCTTTCATTTCTAAACACAGAAATACTTATGCTGTCTCCAAGCAATTGGCCTTGATGCTATTAATTTGCAGGACATAAAACAACAGATCATGTCACCAGCAGTAAGAATGCTAATAAAGCACTTCAGCAATGAATTTTAGTTTTTGAGCTTCCATCAACACAGGTGAGCAAAAAAGAAACCCCAACAATTGTCTTCTAAGTAACTTTTTGAAAAATATATTGTATCTGAATTTATATATCACTATGAAGGAAAGCAAGTCAAAGCCTTCCATGAATATCACTGACTTGTGACTGATATATCTGAAGGACTTTATTGTTGGGTTTATGTCCATTATTTGATTATTTCTAGTCTGCAGAAGAAGTATAAAGCTACCACTTATTCATCATTCATTTAGTTGTGTGAGTGCACGCAACTCCACACACTACTTAGTTTAAGGTAATTTCAGAAATAATAATTGATAACTACTTGGAAATTGAATAAGAAAGTAAATTAGTGTATACAAGTCTGCACGAGCTGCTACACAAGCAGTTTAAATCCTCTTAGTTTTACTTAGGTGACTAGGAAGTTAGACAACAAGGAAAAGTCAAGAGATCCTAGAGGCAGGTGGTTCTGTGAGAGACAGACCATTTTTACAGGTGAAAATCAGGCAAATAAGTTTGCACACAAATTAGCCTTAAGTCTAAAATAATTTGAATTACAATGCTAGTATTGGATTACCTCACAGAGATTAAGATCATTGTACCATTATAAAAGACAGTAAAATCAGGATTCAGCACCACGATGCTGTCCCTGGGTGCTGAGTGTGCGTCTATGCAGGGGATTCTGGCTGCAGTGTCCAAATGCACCTTTAAACACAAATTAAATACAGATTTTTCTCCTCTAAAAAGTTAACTATTTATTACTGGTATTCAAAATGGTCTCAACTATTGTATTTAGACAAATATATTTATTTTTTTCATTATTTATATGTGCACCAACTGCATATATTATATATTCATATATCATACAGATCTTTTGTGTCATATATGAATTGCTTCTCTTCCATTACTTATGTTATAGACCGTTAAGCTTTTCAAGTAAAATTGTTTCTTATTCATTGTTGAGAGAATTTGGTCCATTTGAGCTCTTTAATATTCCACTATAAATGTCTAATAATCTACAGAGAGCTACAGATCACAGAATCACAGAGTAGTCGGAGTTGGAAGGGACCCAGAAGGATCATCAAGTCCAGCTCTGAAGTGAATCGAACCCACGACCTTGGTGTTATTAGGACCCTGCTCTATTAATATGGCCCTATATTAATAAATTTTATTTATAGATCAAGTTCTATTTGTAGCACCTAGCCTAAATCACTCAAAACTAGATCTAAGAATGGAAAATGCCTTGACTTGTTCCCTTCATCAATGGCCCAGTCTCCAGGATTCTTTAAGTCGTCAATGTTTAGAGGTCAGAATAAAAAAACCTTTCTCTCTAAACAAACAGTGTGGCAAAACCCCCATCCACTCAACAGAATCTCTTAGCTTCTTTTCAAACATCAACTGCCACTCAATGCTGACATATGGAGCACTGTAGCTTCCTAAGAAAAAAAATATAGTTATTAAAAATACAGCTGTTGGCCTTAATCTCATTCCCCAGGATGGGATGACGTTCAGTAGAAAACAAAATTTCAAAGTCCTATGGCAGATTTTAGCAGAAAAGTTTTAAATTTTATTGGGTTATTACATGCTGAAAATATCCTGAGATAAAATGAAAGGACAAAATATGTCTTCTAAATAATGACAGAAATTGCAATAGTATCAGATCTCCTTTTAATCACGTTTCTGCCACCCACACCCTCAGCTACTGAGTGTCCTTGTAAGGCTCTCTGGAAAAAATTGCAAGCAGCCCCTTTGATTAATTAAGGTTACATCACAGCACCACCTGTCAAAAGAGCTTTGTGCTCTTTTGTTTGTAGAATGCCTTATCTGCGTGAAAGCACTGCCTGGAAGAAGCGCCTTGAGAATGTGCAGGACAGAGATTTACTGATTCCAGAAACAAAAGCCTGCTGGAAACTAGATAGCACAGCTAAAAGGTAACTTGTGGTTATAAAGTGACTCAAAAGGAGGAGTCAGTTGTGTAAAAGGTCAGCATGTATAAATTTAATAACACAGATTCATGGATTTTAGAGCTGGAAAGGACTATTTGTTTGATATTATTTAGGTCAACCTGGCGTGTATCACCTGTAGGTAGGATCTGTAATTCGTGCTTAGCTAGATTACATGTTCCAGGAGGGCATTCTGTCCTGATCTGGGGATACCAAGAGATGAAAAAATCATGACTTTCCATGAAAGCTTGTACCAGAGATCATTAATCCCTGGTATTAAAAAAAAAAAAGTGATGCATATAGACAATTTAAATTTGTCTATCTTCCAGTGATTAGTTTACAACATACCTTTTGCCAAGTCTGTTAAAAAGCTTCTTAGTCCATAATAATCTTGAAGATTCTTAGTCACAATAATAAAACTTTTTAGACTACAAATCAAAGAAAAAACCCCACCACTTTGCAGATCCAGATGGCTATCTCTTCTAGTCCAAGACATCATTTTGAATCAGCTTCACAGTTTCTGAATTCATTATTATAATCCTTTGAAACTATGGATGCTAGAACTGTATGCAATATCCTGGTCATATGACCATAAATATACCCACATCTATTTGCAAAATAATGTATTATCCTATAGACTGCCTTACACAACAACTTTTTTTGCTATCAGGTCACTCAGAGAACTCTCATGCAGCTGCATGCCCACACTGCACCCTTTTCTGGTAGCAATTATTTTGGACTGTATCCAGGCTGGTCTCTCAGACTGGATGTTTCACAATGGGATGATTTTAAAAGCATGTTCTTCATCTGAACTAAGGTATCAATACAGGCACTTTAGGAAACCTAAATGGTTTCAAAATTACAGCTTTCATGGACAATGTCTCTAAACTTGTGGGCTGAATACCTTGTCCTTAAATATGACTTGTCTTTGGTTCCAGTAAAATACCCAGTCACGAATTCACATTAATCATCTGCTTCTTTTAATTATTGTTTCCAGGGTTTCTGTGTCTTTCATGACTTTTATCAGGAATCACTTTATAATTTTTTTATTATTATTTATGTAAATCATGCATAGCATCAAGCTGAGTACTACTTCTGTCAGAATCATACTTTGAATTTTCCCAAGAAAGGAGAACACGTTACATTTTGTACTGCTGCAGTCTGTCTATCTCCATCCAGCCAGCTGCAAGAACAGCCTTGAGGGACCTCATATAAAATCAGCCTGGTGTGACAGAGGAGGGGGGTGGCAGGATCATCAGGGAGTTAATTGTAATCATCTCAAGTAAGGAAATCCTCAGTTGACTCAAGACAGAACCATTGCAGCTTGCAATGGACTCTGAGGGATTTGTCACTGAGGGGAAATGGCAGACCTCTGATTTGACCATTTATCCTCAGGCTGCCCACATTAAAGGACAGCGAGAAAGAGTGACATGTTGAGGAACAGATGATGTGAAAAAAAAAAGTCTTTGCTACTACTAAAACTCAGTAAGGCAAAGAAGATAGCATCCTTTCTTCACATTCGCATTATGAAGGCCATTTAAAGAATAGATAATTTATTTGGAAAAATAAATGCATTTATTCTTTCGAAGAATGAAAGAATGGATAATTTATCTCCGTACTTTGTGAAATAACCAGATTTCCAGGAGTAGCTTCAAACTCTTTGAAAAATAAAGGTAGGAGTATCATGTCAAATTAATTCTACATATGTTCATAGGTTGGACCTTAACCTATGAATATCAGGTGTAGGGTGTATTTCCCATGAGCCACGTAAATAAAGTACTCCATTCTTCTCATAAGACTCAACCAGAATCCCCTTCCACTCAGAATCAAAGGCTTTTATGTCACACAGCCCATCTGCCAGACTTTATCAGCAGGAATAAAGGGCTGTGATCAGCCATGAGATGAGAACAACTGAGAAGAGCACCAGGAAGGAGCAAATGTGTGCAGTAAACAGGTCTGTGAGAAGACAGCAGCAGCAGGATGAAACAGTGGCAGCCAAAATAGGAGTTCAAAGGAAGGAGCTGCAGGAATGTCAATGGTACCAGAACACTTTTCTACATAAGAAACAGTCGGGCAATTTTCTTAAAAAGAGCAAGAGACAGCACAGACTCAAAATCCAAAAACTTCTGGGCTCTCTGAGTTCCTTCCTGTACTTTTCCAACAAAAAATATTAATTTATTTTACACATCATTCTCCATTTCTCACAACTATACCTATGTGTTTTATCAGGCCATCTTGCCAAGATATATTCCTCATCGTAAAGCAATTTTTTAAGGAAATGACACTTATAAAAGACAGAAAGTAACTGATATTGACAAACAGCAGTGGGAGTTTAAAAGCTCTGAAGAAAGGCAGTAACTTTTAGAACTGCTTCTCACCTTATCAGCTGGCAAGGAAGAAATCTGAATTTCATGTCAGTTTCTCCCACTGTCTGTGCTGGGAAGGAAAAGTAAGGACTCCAAATATTTTGGACTTAGCAAAATAGCATGCAAGTTGTGTCTCGAGACTAAGACTATAATGTAAAATAGCAATTCTTGACTTAGATTTTCTAATTATTTGTATATTGGCTGTTATCTGACCATTGTGACAATGGATTATGAGAACATATTGATCCAATTTTCCACCAGAGGCGGGCCGTACAAATCAGCTATCCTACTAAGCACTCATATTTAAACTTGATCCACAAAATAAAAATATTTGGTATGGCCATATTTGTCCATAACTCTGTTTTATTTAAAATTAAACTTAGTTCAATTGTTTACAAATGTACTCAGAAAGCAGACAGGAGTATTTTCAAAAACTTATAGAAGGATAACACATGTAGTTCTTGTTTGCACAGCCTCCTGTTTGACAGGGGATGTGCATCTAAAACACCGCTTTTTTCCTCCCTTCTCTTAGCTTTGCTTCACCTCTTCATGGAGCCTATAGCTTGTAAATTATTGCTCTTCCTTTATTTAAAATAATAAAGTTTGTTTATCAGGTAAAAGCAGATGCTAAAACTAGATTCCCTAATTGTCACATAAAATGGATCCATACATATTTATGTCTTTATCAGGTAATAACAGATACTGAATATTTATCCCTCCAGTCACAATGGCTACACATTACAAATTTATGACTGCACAGTATCTACTGTGCAGTCTTTTTCCAGTAGGCTCAAATGGAAAAATCTCACTTATCTCTCCCGGGGCTGTAATGTTTCCTGGATTTGTTTTGACTACCTTCAGCTTGTGTAATCACAACTGTTATACCATTGTGGTTCCCTCAAAAAAACACATATAATATCCACCAAATTCAGACTTTGCTGCCAAGGACCTCTGTGTGTCAGGATGTTAATAAACATACAAATTAAAATTACTAAACAAGTGATGCTTCCAAATCAAATGAAGACATTTTTCAGGTGACCTTGAGATACAGCACTTGAAGCATCTCATAAATTTTCCATGATGATGACCTAAGATGAAATCCCTATAGCAAACTATGAAATCCAAAGCTATCTGTCCCTGGATAAGTACAGGATTATTTATGTTTCAGTGGATATAAAAATAGCTTTTTCCCTCCTTACTGAAAGGAGAAACTCCACAATATGAAACTAGGTAAGTGGCTAAGCCAGCCTGATCACTACATTAAGAACTGGAAGTATGGCATGCACATACTTTCTCACTGTATCATAATCACAGAGTACAGCACCTTTATAATACAGAACAGTTCAGGTTTCTATTACTATGTTCTTATAGAGCACACTGCCCTTGCTAGCACACAGTGCATGTGAGGTGGTGGAAAAATCCACTAACAAAATTCCAAGTCAGAAAATTGTTTAAGTAGGAGACTGACGGCAGCATTAAGGTAAAGTATCTGACATTGTTATCCTGCCCTCGGCATCTCCACAGTCTCACTGCCTCTCAATCCAAACCCAGAACAAGGGTCTTGGACCATTTCAGCCTTGTATCACAGCTGGATAAATTGTTTTGAGTATAGTGACTGTAATAAAGCCTAGTTCCCTATAGCTTTGTGCCCTTTGATCCTTTATTTCTTACCTTCAGCTTCCTTTTTCCCCTCCTTCTACCTCCTTATGTCACTTGAGTGAGGAAGAATCAGCACATTCTGCAGCTGAGAGCTGTAAATTTACTAAGTAAGCAGCCAACACATCTGTGCTGATTAGCCAGCTGGCTACCACCAAATAACACACAACTGCCCCACTCTGCGTGCCTGACATTCGTGGCAACGCTTCTGTTTCCATTTGTTACCAGTAGCTTCCTGTTATACTAAAGCAGTGTCCCGGCTGAACTTTTCTGTGTTTCTGCTTCAATGTTGCACCTGCACAGCTCCACCTGAAGGTACAGGAGAGAGGTTTTGGGCTTTCCTAAAAAATTTAGTACAAAACAAATGGAGCCTAGTCCCACATTTGTTAAACTGTTCAGCCATAATTTTAATGTATCCTTCTGACTGAAAAAGGGAAAATATCACACCCCTTAGTTTACAAAAAGGTATAAATAATTTTTTTTGTGAAAAGGACAGTCTGGTGACAGAAACAGTAAGAAATTCCTGGTTCTATCTTCAAAGCATAGTTTGAACAAGACTAATAAATCAGGAAATACAACATATGTTTCATTCACAGAGGTATGAGACTAGAAACTGATCCTTAAATGAATGTCATGTATTTATGTACTTGTAAGCCAGGAGGCTTTGGAAATATAATACATGAACAAGTAATTAAAGACAAAATTATGGTTAGCATGGACTATTTGTTTCCTGTTCCTAATGGGAACATTTTCCACATCTTTTCAGCAAAGGCTGGCAATATTTGAAAACAGGCAAGACAAAATTGGCAGACAATTAATAGCCTCAGCATCGGAGAGAAACATGGGGAAATCATTAACACTTGCAGTCACCACTATTTTTCTAATATCTTCTTTTTCACTTGACACTGTGAACCATGAGCTGTCTTTCTCACTGTAAAGAAAACATGAGTCATACCGAGAGTAAAAAACTCACTCAGAATCGAAGATGAATGACAGCTTTCAATCCCTACATTCTAATTGGAAAATTAAAGCCCTCAATTAATTAAATATACATATCCACAGAAAGTGGTCTTTGCACAGTATCCATGGCTCTAAAGCATAGATTTTTTTTTTCTTCTAGAAAGTGAGCAAAAAAATAAAAGCTAAATCAGCTTTAAAGTGCCTAGGCATACCTAGACATGCTCAAAATGCAATTATATATCCACTAATTTCTCTGTCTCAGGGCTTTCCATTATTCTCCTTCAGTCTAGAAAACACTATTCCAGTTTTTCTAAATCAGGATTTATCAGTAGTGGATCATGATTTTTTCTTCAGAAATCAAAAGGGAATTCTGGTCCAAAGACTACTGAGTCTCAGCCATTACCCTAATCTCTGTCCAAAATACATTCTCTTGTGTTATGTTACAGTACAGAAATCCTTGGCTTTCCTTCAAGAATGTAACATGTCAGCTTTTGGAAGACTCTGAAAGTGATTATTGGTGCATATTTAAATGTGAAGTGTGAGATCATCAGTCCTACAGAGATCACTGGGATTAACAAGGCATCTTTTTTAATTGAACAAGGCAACCCTGTGAATGAACTCAGCATCTTTCTGCAGTCTACCACCTTCAAAATGCCATACCATCTGCTTCTCTTATATTTTTAATTGTTTCTACAAAGTGATATGTGACATTTTTGCAGTGTATTGGATATTATGAATAGGAGATTACAATAGACTTTTTAATTATTCAGGATACAAGTTTTTTTGCATATGGGTGTAACAAGAAAGGTATTTCAGATGAGAACTTGTCTGTGAAAAGACAGCATTATAAAAATGGGAAGAAAAATGTGAAAGCCAGTTTTCATACTTACACAGTGGGGATGGATGGCTTTTCCCCTTTACTAAATCTGATTGTAATTTCTCCTTTCCGTGGATTTAAAGGGGAATGGGCAAACTATAGGAAATACATGACTGTCCCACGACAGATGCATGCAATTCTTTTTGATTTCCCCTGGCTATTCCTATCCTATTGTACAAAACTGGGTGCAGGTAAAGAGGAGAAAGTTTGTATTCGAACAACAGAACTCTAAACTTCAAAGCAAAATTGAGAGATTGACCTTTTGTTGCTGAATGTCAAAGTTATTTGCTCAAATCAAAGCTGATATATAAATGTCATTTTCATAATATGACTGTAATAAACAAGCAGATATAATAAATTAAACTAGCATTGTCTTATTATCAGTCAATAACAATAGTCATTTTACTCTAGCTAATATAACACTGCTTTAAAAAATTTATTCAGTGTAAAAGGGAATGAGACTTGTTTCAGGCAATGGGTGCTCAATCTTTTCTTAGAAAGACAATTTAGGGAGCTTACTGTTTTCATTTTATGCATAATAACCTTCCATCAGAGCATGCAGAAAGTCACACACTTGCATCCAACTCTCATCTCAGCTTTAAACCTACAGATGCAGGGGAAATCTCTTACAAATCTAAGGGGAAACCTCCGCAAAGCCAAACACTAATTTTCAGAAAGTCAGATCATCAGGGCCACACAGGATAAGACAGTTTTAACTCTCTACCCAACAAAGCATGTTCTGAGGAGTATACTCGCTTTTACAGAGTGAGTATTTTTCAGTAAGAAGTCATGTAATAAAATGGATACTGACATGATAGCCAGGGTGACAGTGAGGAAGAGCTTTATGATTTGCACACCCAGTTCCGATGCTGATATTTGGGCTTTTGCAACACGTAGAAGTGCACCATCATGTCAGGCGCCTCATAAAACTATGCAGTAATAATTTTCTTATTCATGTACATAACCCAGGGGTTTTATTAATAATGTTCATGTTAAAATGCAAGTAAATAAAGCTTAGTGATGAAATACGCATGTTGGTACATGAAGATAACATTAAAGTCAATTCATTTACAATATGCCATGTAATTCGTGGGCTTGTATTGTATACCAGATCTTGGCAGAGTAATTAAAGAACAATCAAGCCTTTATCAATACTCAACACTGTTAGTAAGTCTGTATGATATGAAAAATTTTAACATCAGCTGAGAATTTTCAGCATTTGGGATGATTTGTAGGTTTTCCCTCTCTTAGAAGGAATTTAATAAAGAAACATGTGAAAGCAGGAGCATCATTATACTTACTGGAAATCAAAGAAAGATAATGAATGGAATAAGAGGTTAGAAACCAGGAGGTATCAATTTTTTTCCTCATTATGCTCCATTAAGTGAATCCATGCTATAAAATAAAAATGATTTTGTGCACCGATGTAAAATTTTGCTTTCCAGTTTGAAATTATGAACTCCAAACATTTGTATGTGCTCCTCAGCTCCAATATGCTTATGAAAATAGCCTGAATTTTCATGGTTTTTTAACTCAATTTGGACTGAAGCCCCAGAAAATAGTTACTGTAGATTAAGTGTCTCTAATGAAGACATTTGAGAATTTTCCAGTAAAATACTTTTTTTTCCTATAAAATTAAGACATATCAGCAATGACCTTTTGATGGGAACATGAAGTTTTTGCAAACTTTTGCTAAGTCACAAGCACATGTCCATCAGAGACCATCTTAAGTTTTTTATCATTCTGCCATGCACTGTTCAGGTTCCCAGATGGAGTCTGTTGTTCTAAAACAACTTCAGGAGGCAGATTAATCCATTCTTGGGAATTTACAGACTTTTGAGTTGCCTTCCTCCAAAGAGGGCAGATAAAGGGGAAACAAATACCATCTGGGATCCCAAGACCACCAGCAGCTGTAAGACTTCCTGCAGTCTACCCTTGGGTTCCTGGCTGTTTAGCACAGCATCAGGTCTATGTCCTGAGTATTTCAGGTCCAAGCAGAACTTTATTTCCAGTTTTAAAGAATTATCTGGGGTTTACCAAACCCTCAAGATCAGACCCCAAGCCAGGAACTCCTTGAACAAAAGAAGTAAGCAATCTATTCAGGAAGAAAACAGAGAAGTCTGCAATACCCAACAGCTAAACTGAAGCAGATTATCATTACAAATGTGATATCATAATAATATCTTCATTTCCATCACAGGGAAATAATTTAAGCACCTTATTTTTTCATACAGATCTCTCCTGTAAGTGCCCATACTGAAGAGACTCTATTCCAAAGTCTACATGTCATGTTCAAACTTTATGCTTGCAGCATGGGAACCATGACTAGACAGCCCAAAGTAGGTATCTATGCATATTTAGGAGGAGCAGGGCTGGCTCCAAGAAAAACAAGGACACCTTTGTGGCCCTGTAGATGTTTGTACTAAACTCTGTCAGATAAACTAAAAATAACAACAAAACCCCCAACGGTTAAGAAACAAGCCTAGAAAGATAAGCTTGAAAACACTCAGACTGAGCATGAAGGGCCAGTAGTCTTTCAGATGCTCACCTGTTGGTTATATGTCTTCCCTTCAGGAACGCACGAATGTGAAAAATGCCTCTAGCAGCTTCAGATGCTATGACATATTTTATTTCAGCTTCCAGCACAAAGAGAAGTATAAACACTGTTCTTTCCTCACATCACCAGAGAATGAATTCTGCCATTTGGGAAAGGAGAAAACAGAAACCCATAATCCCTTTTCACTACAGCATGGAAACTAAAATGACACTGAATATATGCATCTCATCTAAAGGAACAAACAGTATCTACTTCACTGTCACCAGACATTTTTGGGAGCTATTGCATTTCAGATTTTTTTTTTTTTTTGAGAAGAAAACAAACTTGTATGTGAATGGTGAAACTCAGCGTATCAATTGCCACACTTTGGACTTGAGTATGCCATGCAGATAAAGCAGGTATGCCATTAAAATTTTAATGGCAGTGCACTGTGACATCTTAAACAATAGAATGAGACTCAAAATATTTAGCATTATGAGGGCAGCTTTATTCTTTAAATTCTCTCCTTTTATTCTATTTAGCTATGAGAAAAGGATTCATGTCCTTCTTTACTTATTCTTTCCTGTGGTTTTCATTATTATTTTCTAAATCTATAATGCTTTATTTACTCTATTTCATGGTCCAGAGCCTTTTTGCAGTTTCTTCTTTCAGTGTACTTAGCAGACAAGCCACTGGAGTAGTTCTATGGTTCTTTTTCCCCTGTCAATTACCAATACTACACCGATTGTACTATTTTTGAAGAGAAGCAACTTTTTTTCATGGTTAAATAGTGGTCTTTAGCACAGATACAAACAACTATAAAACCAAATCTCCACTGGGGTTACAATTTTGCTTTGCTCAAGAAGGTATACTCCGGCTTTTCTTCTATGTTTGGTTTGTACGTGCAACCTAATTCGGGCAACGCAAGTAATTATATCTTTCTAACAACTACTAGACTCTGAAATAATATTACATAAGCATAGATATATAAAATGTAGTGTATTTCCTGAAGCAACATTCTAGAATTTGTAGCGTAGAATTTGGGTTTTAGTGTCTAGAATTTTTGTTTGCCCTTTTCTAAAGGAAAATATACAGTATTCTTCTCTCAAGAAGATGAACAGCTAATCAACAAGCTAAATGACAAATGGATGTTACAGCAGTATCAGAAGAAGTTCTGCTAAAATTATAGTGTGATGGTAGCCATAAATTATCTCTCAAAATGGCAGGTATGTCTCAGTGTAGGACCTACTGCCAATTCACTGAACTCAGAAGTGTTTCTTAGGGAGTAATGTTGGAAAGAACTGTGCTGAAGGCTTCTGTTGTAAGCTTAATGCACCAAATACCTACAAGGAAGATTAAAAAAAAGATCATATGGCAAGTGAAGTTGATGTTGATGTAACATGGAAACTCTTGACTGTCTTCAGTCCAGCATGTCCCAACTGCTTGGTACTTTCATATGTATTTCATAAGAAACAGTTGTTGTGCTCCCTTACTTCACAATGTGGACTACCTGAGGCTCTTGTTGTAAGATCCAATACAGAGCTTTCCAATCCCCTGTGCTAGACTATCCAGAATATTAAAAACAAAGGAAACCCTGACAATTGGCCGTATTTCAATATGGAATAATAGCTAAATAGGGTCTCACTTCTCCTCAGAGATCTAGAGGACTATGAGAGGGATTCATGGTTTACTGCACTGCTACTGTGTGCACTTACTGAGGGCCATGTGAAAATGCTGGAAATTACAGCCGAAGAAGGGAAGAGTTTTGGTTTTGTAGGATTTGTTCTTCCAGTTGGTTTTAGGCAAACAGGACCAAATTTGCACGCCTATCAAAACTTTTGATTATGTCAAAATAATTACCTAGTATAGAAAATTCTGAAATTTGTGAAGTTTTGTTAATTTAAAATAAACTAAGAATGTGACAAAACAGTAGGATGCAATGTGGAAAGCTACTGACATATTTTTGGAGAGGAAGGACAGAATCAAGCCCATGAGGCAAGCATCCAAAAAAGTTGAGGCTGGATAATGTGCAGGGATTGAGAAACGAAGCTTCATAGAGAAAAGATTACCTATAAAGAACTGAGATGATGTCTTAGCAAAAGCATCTTATCTAACCTTCAGTCTAAGAAAGGCAAGGGTCTTTTGACAAATAAAAGCGAGTAGCTAAGCCTTTACAAGCAAACATCTGTGTCAATTCACTTTAGATCACCGATGACTCAACTAACCTATAGCACCACTTCACTGTGACACACAGGGAGGAAAACCATTTACTCTGGGGTTTCTTTTCATACCTCTAATCTATGTTAAAGATTAATTTGTACTTAAATTGTTAGTGTCCTGTGTTCTATTTGTAGACAAATCTTATGAGACCCTATTTGACACTATATTCAGTTTCCTTACTATTCTACATTCATTTCCATGAGATGAGCAACATCCCCACTGTCCCAAAGGTGCAAATGCTGTAATAGCCACCAAAAAAGCAGCAACTCTTACCTGCCAATCAAAAATCTGGCATCAGGATCAGTAGTTACTCATTTGCAAGAGCATCTAGAAGCCTTCACTATAGTCCCAGAAAACATTAAAGCCTTGAAAAAGAATTGTTTATGTATCAAAAAACTTGACAAGTTTGAAATCTGAACATACTATTTCTTTCTATAGCTGGATGACATGATAAACAGATTTTTTTCTATTCACCATAATAGTATATACAAATACAAGCAGTGAAAAGGAGTACTTAAAACAGGAAAATAAAAAACCTTTATGAAATCTCTCATAATAAGAAGCTACGGCACTGATTCAATTCTGTCTATGTTCCACAAGAAGAGTAAATGCCTGAGTAGGTACTACTGGATTCCCTGCTTTAAATCAACATAGCAAATCATCGAAACATCTAAATCATCTAATCATCTGAGCACTGAAGGGTTTATTTTTTCATTATGAAAAAGTCAGGAATGTGGGCAATTTAATTATGTCAGTAAAAACACTGTGCATTTTCATGCATAAAGGGGATGATTTAGACCATATATTTTTGTCAAATGTCTTTCTTGTTTTTTCAGAAATATTTCTGAATGCCAAATGTAAGCCTGTATTATTCTACTCGGGTTGCTTTAAGCTGATTAGATGGTCAAATATTACCTATTTAAATGAGATAATGACTATGAGACTATTCTAAAGTGAGGCAATATACCACAGATCAGAAGCAAAGGGCTGTGAGATGATTGCATGTTACCAGCGCAGTAAAATCAAGAGGAAAAAAGTACATACCACTAGAGGTTTGCCAGTTGGAGTGAAAGTTAAATTAGAGATAATTTAATGAAATATTTATTACTGACTGCAAGATATATCTTTTGCATTTTCCCAAATGGGGCTCCTTTGAAAGGTGTATTGATTAAACCATGTGCATTACCATGCTCATGTTCATAGCAACTCCAAATAGCTTATCAGATTTTTTATATAATTATAAATCCCCTACACTTTTTGATAGTTATGATACACTTTTGAATGTGTTTTATTTATAAATGTGAAGATTTGGTGCCTTACAATCAAAAAATGTCACCAACGAAAGGAAAATATACCAATGTATATCGACAACATTTACAATAGCACTTCATTTAGTAGCAATAAAGCATTTGGTAAGTAGCATTTGATGCGTATTTTGGGTATAATAAGAAGCATATTGACTCAGTTGCTGGTGTAACTGTGTTATTTTAGCAAAGCTCATGTTCGTTTTCCTAGGATCCTCCCAGACTGTTTTCCACTACAGACAGAGCCAGCTTCTGACACTCTTTCCCTTAAACAGTTATGTGAACAGGGGTGGAGGTGCTGAAGGACATGAGAAGGCCACAGCTGTATGAGGACCCTCATTTCTGCAGTATTTGAATATCACACCAGGTGAATGTATCTACGCTCACAAGTTCGGCTGCTCTTCAGCATTTCAATGTGCCCTGAGGCACAGTAAGTCAGATAAACACCAGTTTCAGTTTTGCATCTCTGCTATGTGTTTATGCTATAGGAAAAATAAAAATTAGATATTTCATGGAATCCATAAATTTTTTGGTACCTGATGCAAAAACCCTCTGTGTTTATGATGAACCCCAGAACGTCGAAGCTGAGCTGTGACCAGAATAGGTTCTCAGTTGTAATCACTTTCACCTGTGACACAGCACTACATATTCCCTAGTGCTGCCTGCATTTAAAGTGATGTTATCTGTTAATGGATATGTATCCATACTCTTTCATCTTATTAGCACTATTTCTATGTTCATTTCAATTATCCTAAAATCTGATCATACTGGGCACTGAACAAACATGTAATCTGTGTGTAAGACAGTAAGGAAGAAAGAACTGGAAACAAGAGGCCTGTGCTGGGCTCAGCCTAAGGATGTAGTGAGGAGATAGAGGACAGTGGAGGGACATATATAGATGTTTATGAGAAATCTTCAGGGAGCTCCTCCAAAGTGGGAAAGCAGTGCAGAAAAACTGCCACAGTGCTTGTTTGAAAACTTGGCAAGTGTATGATGGATGAGCAATAAAAAGAAAACTTGTCCCACACACAACAAGAGAAGCAAGGCCTAGGACGCTAAGAGCTGCAGAATTCAATCAACTTGTGTTTGAGATAACAAAGAACCAGAAAAGGAAATGGGTGTAGAGGTCAGAGGTCTGGAGGAGAACAAAAACAATCTAGCGGAAGGTTCAAGTACGCATGTAGCAGAATTCTTTGTGAATGCTGCTGTGACAAAAACACATTTGCCAACACCGAAGAAAATTTAAAGTCTCCTGGACCTCATCACTCATGGCTTTTGTGGAGATGATTGAGAGCAGATAACCAATGACACAACTCTATGATATTGTTCAGGCAGACAAAGAATAATCCATGCTGGTTATTAATGTGATGCCGAATAGATAATACTTTAGTAAACTGGACATAAAAATCCATGGGTCCTGATGGGATGCATGTTGAGGAAATTTATATTATTGCACTGTTGATTATCTAGGAATAATGAAGGCAATTGGGAGAGATGTTTGAGGCTTGGACTGTCTTCAAAAAAGTTAAGAAGCTGGACCCAGAGAACTACAGCCTGGTCAGCCTGACCTGGATCTCTGGCGAGGTGATGGAGCAACTAATTCTGGAAACCATTTCTAAGCACATGAAAGACAAGGAAGTGATTAGGAGCAGTCAGCATGGATTCATCAAGGGTAAGTCACACTTGACCAGTCTGACAAACTTCTAGGATGAAATGACAGCCTTGGTAGATGAGGCGAGAACAGTGGATATTCCCTTCCTAGACCTCTGGAGGTTTTTTTTGACAGTGTGTCCAACAGCATCCCCACACAATAACCCTGCTTGAGCTGGGGGCTGGACCAGGTCACCTCCAGAGGTTCCTTTTAACCTCAACAATTCTGTGTCTATGAAGTCAAAAGACTTTGATGAAGGACAGGGTATAACATCTGAGGCATAATACTAAACATCTTCTGAGACTGGGCCCCATTTGATTTGGATAAAAATGAAGACACAGCTGTCTGAAAAATTCTGTATAGATCACACCAAAGGAAAGAACTGGGGAGATTAAATATAACCTTAGTCTCAAAAATCTACCATACATCTCTAAACTTGAAAAACTTTATCTGATAGTATAATAAATAAATATAAATTTTGTGCAAAATGAAAGCACATTTTTTCTGAATTTTTTCTTCTTTTTTCTAGCTTATTTAGAAGAGTTTTCCTTGAAAACATTACAAAAATCAAACTGAATTCATTGCCCTCTGAGAACTGTTTAAAGCAACATAATGATCAAATGCAGCCTCAGTACTAATTACCTCCAGAATGGATTCTGCTACATACCACGTTTCATCAAGTTTGAAAGGCTTTAGTCTAGAACATCGAATATTATTTGCAAAGGTGAAATTTTCATGTTATCCCTTTGTAAGTTCATTTATCCAGCCTAGACTCACAGCTGTGCTAATTAATACCCCAAGGAAAAAAGGGGGGATTTGTGTCCCACACAAATATCTGAGCTAATGAAAAAGTTTCTCAACACAAACAAGAACAACAAACCTCTTAATTTTCTTCTACAATATTTAAAATCCCTTTAAAATATTCAGCTCTAACAAAAAGTGTGATTTTAATTAATTTTGCTGAAGTTGTACAGTATTTCTAAATAGCCCCAAAGTTCCAACAAATAATAATAAGCACATATATGTTTGAATCTTAACCTTTTTGCTCACATTTCTGCTATTTTACTGGCATCTCAGGGCATTAAACAACAAATTTTCTCATTGAAAATATGTCTTGTTTCTTCCTCTCGTGTTGTTGTCCTTTCCTTCCATGTTGTTGTCCCATTCTTTGCATAACACTGAGTGATTTCTGATGCACTCCAATATAGAATCAAAGTCTGCATTCATTTACAGAACATAATTTTATTATATTTCTACTGCACAATGAATGACTGCAGAGCAGAGTCTAGGTTAAAGATTAAACTCTACTTGGGTTCATCAACAGTCATTGGCTTTGGATTCTTTGTTCAGAGAAGAATATAAACCCAAGGTTCTTTGCAAAGATAAGAAGACTTTCAATATATGAACTAGCATTGTATGATGAAACTGAAACATAGATTTATAACGTAATTGTATTAAAAGTTGTAGTTCAGTGATCTGGAGCTGTGTGTCACTGATATTCAAAACCTCTGCTATTTCTTAGGTGCACTGTCTTCCAAAAGCTGTGTTTCATAGATATACTATCTATGCTATTTTATGTGCCACAGGACTACACTTTACTGGAAAACTTCCATTTATCTGTAAAGGGTTAAGAGATGTTTAACAGAGCCCAGCAGGTGAACAGCTGTGACTCTGAGAGCTGATATTCTCTAGTGCTGGATTCATAACAATTTAAAATGCAAACTAGTCATATCTATAACATGTTCATAATTTTCTTACTAAGGCTTATTACCGATCGACCAACATAATTTCTTTTTTCCAGACTGCGAATATGATAATTTAGGTATAACTATCATTTTCTCTCTTCTGAAATATGCTCCCATTTACATACTTGTTGCTTCTTATGCTGGAGATGTTTCATTTAATTTCTTAGGTATTATTTTTCTTTTCTCTGGTGTTTCTCCCTGCATAAGGCTGACATGTTTAGCAGAAGAGTTTTGAACAGCATTTGGCTTGCATATGGTTTATATTAGTGCAGAATCAGTCAGTGCAGACTGAACAGATCAGACAACAAGAACCATTCAGCTTCCTGACCTGTATTGGGAAATTAGTAGGCAATGTGGCAAAACAGAGTTATCTACTTATTTACACTCAGCTAGTGGGAATAAGCAAGACTAAGCACCTGAGAAAGAGCCAGGGCTCTGCTTCCCCCATTGTATTCTTACTGGTAGAACATACAGAGGCATATAAAAAGCGATTACAAGATTCACAGGAAAAGTTACAATTCAGAGTTAATATCTTTGAGACATGATGTCTCCTCAGGATACTTATAGATTTTCCTTGTTAAATATGACTTCTTGCTCATGTCAATGTTTAAAATTTGAAGCTACTCCTAAATATTCTGTATTTGTTCTTGCACACCTGGTATTTCAACCTTTAACTTAACTCCAGATGGGGTTTCATGCAGATGAACAAGTGACCAGAGCACAATCTACCTACCTCCTTGTATTTGTAAATTTCTTTGCCTCACACTTATTGATAGAAGAATTACATCAGGATGAGGAGTTTGCTGTGAACTCCATCATCATCCAGGACACTACTTGTGAGATGGGTCTTCTTCTGTCCCAGAGTACCTTCAAACCGGCAAGATGACATGGCATTATACCACTCTCTTAAGCGATGACAGTGTAATTCCATAGCAAGACAACACTCCATTACCAAGATTTTCAGAACAGTATCAGTGAAACTGCTGCCTTCCCTCATATAAATGTCCCAGGAGAATCCCTTTAAACCAGCTAAACTCGTCATGTCAGGACTGATTTAGCTATTGGTTTCAGCCTTTTCTAAGCGAGGTATATTATGTCCAGAGTAGCAGCCAAGACAGACGTTATTACCATCAGTTCCAAGACTGAATAGCTGAGAGTTTCTAATGACCTGACTGGCATCAGGAAAAGCACCAAGTATGTTGGCCCCATGCAATGCCCACCATATAGCTAAGAAGCCTATATAAGACAAAGTCCTCAGACATTCCTCCTTTTAGTAGGTGTCCCTGCCCATGCCAAGGGTGTTAGAAGCAGATGGTTTTTAAGGCTCCTTCCAACCCAAACTGTTCTATGGTTCTATGACTCTTGAGGGCCACCGTGCAATGCCATTTCAGCCAGCCATGGCCTTTAGTCTGCCCATTCTCACCCTCAGTCAGTGCCTGTACCAGCAGTACTCATGGCTGCTGGGTGACCAGCACCAGGACATTCTTGCCGGGCCGTAGTCACATATTAGCATTCCTGTTGTAATCCTCTAACAATGGTATGGCTGTGGTTGAGATATCTGAACAGACCTTCCATAACCATCAGCACAGATGCAACAAGCTATCATACTTTGGGCTAAAGCAGCAATCTAAAGGTTTAACGTTTCCTACTCAAGGTCACCCCATTCCACGAGAAACTCACCTTCAGGCACTGCTACTGCCTATTGTTGCTGACACATACTGGTCTTACTCAGTTTAGGATGACTTTGCAATTAACTGCGTTGAGAGAGGTTGTCTTTTTTTCCCTCGACGAGTCTGCATGTGACCTCCTCAGCAACCCTACTCACAGACTGGATTTTTCCAGACAGCTTTCTTCCCTTCCTAGTCATCTGCCAGTACTTTTTTTCTGCAGATGGGTCTCTATAGCTTTACATCTCTAATTGCTGCTGGAGTTAATTCCTTCCCTGCTACACAGTGCTTATTGATCCATCACTCCACAAAATGGTAATTTTACCCTAGACTGTGTTAATCTACTTTGCTTATGAAGATGTCAAGATCCATAATATCTATTATTTCTCTCTCTTTTAGTAGCCCAATTATTACATCAAATAAGGAAACCAGATAGATTTTTCAACAACAAATCAGTGCTTGCTTTTACTTATTTTCCATATATTTGTAGACTGCTTAGTAATTTGTTCAAGTATCTCCTAAACGAACAAAACAAAATAGATGGGTTTGTAATTTCCAGAGACCTCTAACATTCCCCTCCATCTAACCCCACAAATTAGGGAGAAGTTCTACACTATAGCTGCTTTAGTTTTCAAGGATCTCACCAATTCTCCACTAGCTCCCCCAAAAGTCACTAGAAGTTTTGGCAAGATTCTCAAGTATTCCAGAGTGAGTTTCATCAGGTTTTGCTAAGTTGAAGTTATTTAATGGCTTTATTGTTTATATATAAAATATCGATCCAGTTGCATATATCATAGGGCATATTCAGATATTGTTTTCAGATGAAGGGAAAGATGAATTCCTTATGAAGCTGAGAAAAAGCTTTAAAGCTGTCCTCTAACTACACTGCCTTCTACAGCTACCCCAGATACCTGTGTGCTAACTCCCTCAAGGAAAAGGGCTTATATTGAGAATTATTAGATAAATACTTTCTTCATCTACACTGAAACAGTTTATCCTTGTAAAGTATTTGATATAGTTGATTTTTGAAAATTGGTTCTTTTGATAACTGCATTTACCCTGCATTCCTGAGCTGCTTACCCAGTAACAAAGCACAATATTACATCATTTGGACATTTATAACACTTGCCTTTTTAGAGAAAAAAAAAAAAAGCACAGCACTGCAGCAAATGTTTATTGTAGAGACCTATGTAGCACTATAAATATTCTAATAACACTGTTGGAGACCAACTTCT
Organism: Rhagologus leucostigma; assembly: GCA_013397725.1. Lineage (NCBI taxonomy): Eukaryota > Metazoa > Chordata > Aves > Passeriformes > Rhagologus > Rhagologus leucostigma. The sequence continues at coordinate 3,327,594 of VZTD01004799.1, forward strand.
AATAAAAAGGAATTTTCTGCCTTTAGAGAGGTTCCTTCAAGAATTCTTACCCATCTATCCATTTCTGTCTTTGAAGATCATTACCCCTTTAAGATACCAAACATCGAGTAGTTCCATTAAAGAAATTGTGAGAAAATATATTTTAAAGTGATTTTACATTCTTAAATTTTAATATTATTGAAGTTTTCCACTGCTACAGTGCAGGAATTGTTTTAAATACATGTGCCTGAAAGCACACAGTTCTCACAAGTTCTCACCGTTCTCATAGTCTTTTACTATGTTAAGACCATCCCAGATACATTTGTTAATCATAAAGATCTGTTTCTATCCGTTTCTCTGGTTTTAAATGTTCTTCTAGTTTCCTTGCCATGTTATGAATATTAAAAACGTCTTCACCATAGTTTTAGATTATGCTGCAGGATTGATGAACATTGCAACTCACAAAGAGGTTTGTGTGCATTAGGATTTTTCCTTTCTTTGCTTCAAAGTTTTTCATTACTCAATTCTCTGAAAATTTTAATGAAATAATAATTTGATCTTATATTTTACTCTAAGAAATAACTTGGAACCATTTTTTGTGGTGTTTGTAGTTTTGTTTTAGTGAAATCTACAACTTCCACAGGCATAACAGATTTTGGGGTTTTATTTACTGGCAATTTTTAGTAGATAGTATTTTTTTAAGAAACATTTGAAATTCTTTTGCTGTTATAAGATCACGTGATTTTCCTTCATAGAAACAGATCTTTATGATCAACAAATGTATCTGGGATGGTCTTAACATAGTAAAAGACATCTTGTGAGAACTGTGTGCTTTCAGGTACATGTATTTGAAGCAATTCCTGCACTGTAACAGTGGAAAACTTCATTAATTAGAAGCACATCTTGTTTTGGCACAGCATCAATGAATGTCTTTTGTTGGCTATAGAACAATTTAATTATCCTTGGCAGTGGAAGTTGCATTTTCTTGATTAGTACTACTGAAGGTACCTTTGAGAAAAACAGAAGTGACTTGGCACTGACTGCGTTTGGAGTGGAACTATAGATGGAATTTTCCCAGCATAAATATCATTCCTTTTTTTAACTTTCTTTCCATTGTTGTCACATAAAACTATGCCAAATTCGGGATGAGCAAAGGAGTTAAAACTGATTTGTTAAAACTTCAGACAATCTTTTGTTGGAGCTATTACATGAGGAAAATTTCAGAGAACACAGTAATGTAGTCCTTGGACTGCCTAGGAGAAAAATTCCCAGTTTCTTAATCAGTATTTGTTTACGACAAGATCTTGTACTCTGGACAACAACTTCAGTATTAAATCATAAGAATCACAGTTTGTAGGTGTTTTAGGTACTAAATTGTTACGTTAATTGGCATCTTCACTAGTAATATTATTAAGAATTAGAGGAAAGCTAATGTCTTTACAAACAATTGATGGGTGAAGGCATGGGTGTTAACGTCTTTTACATGGGTCTTAATGTCTCTACTGACTTTGGGCAGCAGGTTTGTTGCAGAGCCCAGACAACTTGGCTCCTGGAACAGCCAAGGGTCTGCACAAGCCTGAACTTCTGAACTTTGGGGTAAAATAGTAGGTTCAAGGGAGGAATATGTGGTAAGTGGTTCAGGAAGGCTGCACCTTCCCTGTACCTCAGCCAGCGGGGAAAGGAAGAGGGCAACATGCGCCCGGGAGTTTAGGATAAAAGGAGGCTGCCCCCTCCAAAACCTCAAGAGACAAAACCCCTCGGGCGTGTGCCGTGGTGGACTCTATCCCTTTATTCAAATGAAGTTGCAGGACTCCTCTGTCTCCGTTATGGACATAAACCTCTGGCGTTTGTGGATTTTCCTGATGAGAACATCTGAAGTAAGCTTTGAGAACATTACTTCCAGCACAGACACAGATGACTGAAGACATGAACATACCTCCTTAATTTAAAAAATGGTCCAAACTCTTGATGGTGCGCAGCCTACAGGTACCTTTTTTTTTTGCTCATGTGACAAAAAACAATACAGAAAGTACCAGAAAATAAGCTTCTCTTTGGGATGGTTTCAAAAAAAAACCAGGACAGATACACTACTGGTTTTCACTCAGTTGAACTGAAAAAGTTTAACAGAAGTTATATGAATTCTCATGGGCTAGACAGTGCTAGTCTACAAAGAAAGGGATGAATGAGAAAGCAGAGAAAAAGAAGCAAACAGAAATACACTAAACCAAAGCCATAAATATTTAAGAAGTCTATCTCTTTGATATCTTTTTTTTAGCATTTTTTTCTGTACAAAAAGCTCTCTACTATTTTGGACCTTCTCAAGCAAGGAGAACCGCAGCACACCCCAGCATTTAAACTGACTATGCAGCTTCGCTGTGTGTACTAAGCTGTATCTTCTCCCACAGACCCTTCAAGCTGGCAGAGGAGTATGTGAGTATAGTAGGTTAGCTATTATTCCAGATGAACTAACGTGTTAAATGACTCATAAAATGTTTCTGAAGCAAGAAAAAAAATAATCATAAACGTGTTGTCAATATCATAACATATATCTGAATTTATTCATATGCAGAAACATTTTCTGCTCTGAGCATTGGTTCCTATAATGTATAGGATACCTTAGTCATAATCCACCAATAGGTTGGTACTGGAAATTCCAGCTGGTTTTAACATTAGATAATCTCTATTAAAGTGCAGGACTTTATGTTTTTACATAGTTACTGTGCTACAGAGCCTTAGTAGGTCAAGACCTTTAGTTTAAGGAAGAAAACATGGAAAAAAAGATGTCACCATGTAAACTGTTAATTTAAAGTCTCATTCCTGACTCTCCTGATTCAGACCTTACTGAATCTATCAGGCTGCTAGCTTTTGCTGAACCGACCACTATAACCAGGCTCCAGCTGTCTCTTTGTGGCTGCAAAGAGCTGGACATGAGGTACTGGGTGCGCAGCCTGCACTGAGAGCACGAGGTGCTGCATGGATGGCATGCTGGGCAGAGCCCATCCCACGCTGTCCACTGAGCCTCTCATTCACACTGACATTCCTCTGAAAAGCTATTTGGTTGTATTTCAGGCAGTTTCTGCCTTTATAAGATGTGTGCAGACTGCAGGTCCTGACTATAACCCTAACTGAAATATTTCCGTATTTATGACTAAATATATATATGAATGTCTTTTTTGACAGGGTTGTAAAGCACTATACATTGTAGGACTAAGACCCAATCCCAGGATATTGGTTTTCAAACACATTTTGCACATCCTGAAAAATCCAGTAATAATAATATGCTATGGTAGTGACACCAGATATATATCATTCATTATTTCTCTTTCAAGCTTATTTCATAAAAACACTTTTATGAAACTCATTCTTCTACCTCCACAACTACAAGTCACATTTAATGTCTTCACTGTTTTGAAAAAGAAAATATTGGTTTATGATCTGAAGAAATATCAGTTTTATAAAAGTTATACAGGGATATTTCTTAACAAATTTGCTTTTAAAGGTCCACTGAAATGAATCAAGTATCCAGATTCATGCCAATTATTTCAATGAGTATATTTATAGCTATTCAGCATAAAGAAGATAAATTAGCTCCTTCAGCCTACAAAAGTTGTGTATTTATCTAGCACTTATTACTGTAAAAAAACACTAATTTAATTCAGTTGGCAGCACTGGTAGGATGACTTCATAGTGTGATTCTGCAAGGCACAAAGGATTTTTCAATAGTTTTCATTATTATTATTTTCTTGTTAAAAATGTATAGCTTTGCAGACCAAAGCATATGATGTTTTGAGATCAAAAGTAGCAGTGAAAATCTTTATGTTTTAATCCCAGTCTAACCAGTTTCCCAAAACTACATGACAGTCAGTTTCCTATGTGATAACTATAAAACAGAGAACAGTATTCTTTTTTTTGGTGGGGGAAGGGAATGCCTCAGTGAAGAGCCTACAGCTATACACATTACATGCACTATGAATAAATAACTTCCACATTCTCTATGCCCATAGAGAAACATGGGCTAATTCATTAACTCTGTAAGTTAATAAACATATGCCTCCACTGGTTGTGAAGATGAGAAACACACATAGACCAATTACTGTATATATATAAAATTAACATCAGCATGAGAACTGCATAAAGAAGGGGTTTTTTTTAAACAGGAAAATGAAATTAGCTCATTGTTCCATGTATTATTATATTTCTGTAAAATATAGTCATCTCTACGCATGATCATTACTTATTAGTAATGATCATGCGTAGAGATGACTATATTTTACAGAAACTGAAGTCCTAATTTCAGTATTAATGTCCTAGAAAAACAAATCCATATGTATAAAATGTGTAACACTTTTTATCAAAAGGGTCATTAATCATTTTTAGAGAGGAAATATATCCACTGTCTCTGTTTGGGAAATAAAATAATTTTTTTAAATTGTTTTCATTCTAATTTATTGTAATAAAGACCACTATAGTTTGAATTGTAAGTGGTGTAATATGAAATGCATAAATCTCTAGAAGTATAAAACATAAAAATAGCTTTTGTGTTGTTGCTTTTCTTAAAGAGCATGTTTTCTAGTTAAATGCTACATTTATAAGCAAGTGAGCACTTCACCATCTTAATCCATTTGCATTCTGTTTAGATAAGTTATCAGTAGCTCAGTAATTGAATTTCTTTCTAATTCATATGGAGCCTGCCTGCAGGGGACACATTAACTGCTAGGACCAAAATTACATAAACTTTACAATGTTCTGCTAGAAATCAAACAACAGAAAGCCAAAACAAACACACAACAAAGCTTTGAGACAACTGAATTTTAAAGTGTTTTCAGAGTGAGGGAGGGGTGAGAGTCACAAGTTTATTCTTGAGATTCAACTTATCCAGTTTACCAAACTGGGTTAAAAGCCACTTAAAATACATATCAGCGTCAGTATAGACACGATGCTGACAGCATTCTAAACCAGAGGTAATTATTCTGTAAACCTGAAAACCAGAAATACTTGAATGGAGCGATGAGTCTGGAATACCACCCTTTCCTGCGTGGTTTGCTTTCCTAATGGCCAGTAAAAGTGAGTCACTGAACATCTTGTGTGAGGAATGGATATATAAAAGGATATGTGCCTACACAGACACAGTTCCACAGAAAATGCATATTTCTACAGTATTAAGCCTAAGGTCATTATTTTTTGAGTGTAGCTATGTAAAATATTTGGCAGATAATAAATCATAGACAAACCATGTTAGACTGTCATCTATACTGAGTGTTGCTGACGTCTCTCACCAGTACTTTGGCAACAATTAATGCTATTTGCAGATCCTGCTTTTGAGCAAACCATCGGTAGAACTTTAAAAGAAATATAAGTCCAGCTCCTCCTTTTCTGCTCCCCTCTACACCCACAGCCAGGACTCCATAAGCAGCACGCTGCACCAAGCAGAACCCATAATGTTAAGGTGAACACCCAAAACATACTGCCACTTTAATTGTGTTATCCTCATTTATCCTCACAGACTCATAGTGATAGCATAGGGTTAAAATGTTTCTAAATTGTAGTAACCAAAGTAGGCCCCGAGAGCAAGATGGACACTCTGTTCAGGTCAGCCTGAACTTGAATAATCACTTAGGGGGTAAGAGACTAAGATAGATGAGTTAATTGTGTAGCTGCACCTGGAAAAAGGGGAGGGGGGGCTGAAAATCATGCTTGAGCGAAAACATGTAATAGATGATTGTTTGGGGGGTTTATACTTGGGTAAATGATTAATATGTAATTATATAACAAGAAGGGTATATAATGTAAGCACCTGAAATCTTTGTCGGGGATTGATTTGGGTTTGTACCCCTCTCCCCCGGCGCCTCAATAAAAGCACCTTGCATATAACCCGTCCGTGGTTATGTGTTTCTACGCTAACAATAGAATGGTTTGAGTTGGGAGGGACCTTAAAGATCATCTCATTCCAAACCATACTGCCATGGGCAGGGACACCTACCACTACACCAAGTTGCTTAAAAGCCCATCCAACCTGACCTTCAACACTTCCAGCAATGGAACTTCTCTGGGCAACCTGTTCCAGTGCCTCACCAAACTCACAGAAAAGAATTTCTTCTTCCTAATATTTAATCTAAACCTACTCTCAGTTTAAAGCCATTCCCCCTTGTTCTGTCACTACCTTGTAAATAGTCTCTCTCCGTCTTTCTTTTAGGCTCCCTTCAGGTACTGAAAGACTGCAATTAGGTCACCTCAAAACCTTCTCTTTTCCAGGCTGAAAAAACCCAACCCTCTCAGCCTTTCCTTGTAGGAGAGGTGCTCCATTTCTGTGATCATCTTGATCATCTTGGTAGCCTCCTCCTGACCTGCTCCAACAGGTCGATGTCCTTCCTGTGCTGGGAAGCCCAGAGCTGGATGCAGCACTGCAGGTGGGGTCTCACCAGAGCAGAGCAGAGGGGCAGAATCCCCTCCCTCACCCTGCTGCCACACTGCTTTGAATTCAGCCCAGGATGTGTTTGACTTTCTGGGATGCAAGTGCACATGGCCAGGTCATATCCAGCCTCTCGTCCATCAGCACCCCCCAGTCCATCTCCCCTGGGCTGCTCTCAATCTGTTCACCCTCCAGCCTGTGTTGGTACCCAGGGGTTGCCCTGACCCAGGTGCAGGACCTCACACTTGGTCTTGTTAAACCTCAAGAGATTCCCATGGGCCCACTTCTGGAGCTTGTCCAGGTCCCTCTGGATGGCACTCTGTCCTTCAGGTGAGTCAATAGCACCACTCAGCTTGGTGTCATCTGCAGANGTCAAGAGCACCACTCAGCTTGGTGTCATCTGCAGATTCGCTGAGGGTGCACTCAATCCCTTTGTCTGTGTCATTAATGAAGATATTAAATAACACTGGTCCCACTTTGGACCCCTGAGAGACATCACTTTTCACTGGTGTCCATCAGGACTCTGCACTCTTGACCACTACTCTCTGGATGCAACCATCCAGTCAATTCCTTTTTCACCTAACAGTCTATGCATCATAGTCCATCTCTGTCCAATTTAGAGAGAGGGATGTTATAGGGGACGGTGTTAAAAGCGTTACAGAGTCCAGATAAATGATATCCGTAGCCCTTCCCTTGTCCACTGATGGAGTCACTCCATCACAGAAGTCCACTGGGTTGGTCAGGCGGGACTTGGTGAAGCCATGCTGGCTGTCTTGAATCACCTCCGTGTCCTTCATGTGCCTCAGCACAGCTTCTGGGATTATCTGTTCCATGATCTTCCCATGCACAGAGGTGAGGCTGACAGGTCACAGAGTCCTCCTTTCTACCTTTTTTAAGGATGGGTACAATGCTTCCCTTTTTCCAGTCACCTGGGACTTCACCTGACTGCCATGACTTTTCAAGTATCATGGAGAGTGGCTTGGCAACTACATCAGCCATTTCCCTCAGGATTCTGGGATGTATCTCACTGGGTCCCATAGATTTATGTACGTTCAGGTTCTGCAGGTGGTCATAAACTTGATCTTTACTTAAGAGTAAAGACTCCACATAGGTCTCAGCAGTCTCATGCAGTTTTCCTGGCTCTAGAAATTTGCCCTGCTCACTATGATCCCCTGCTCTGCTGCAGAATACGCCTGCATCGGAGCTGTTCACCTCAGTGAGTGACAGTTCATACTCGCACTAAAGAGGTTCAACTGACTTTATTCCTCCAGTGATGGCAATTCCACGTGTTTGAGACCGAGCACAAGACGTTACTGCTGCTGACTTCAAACCCAGGATACTGGATATGGAAGGCTGTTGACTTTGAACATTATCATACTCAGATGGTTTCTAATGGTTTACAAAGCTCACTTGGACCCACATCATAATTAGGCTTCTAACTCCCAATAGCTTATTCCTGGTATTTCCATTTTTTTTAAGGTTTAGTGACAAAATGCCACATTTTGGTTCACCAACCTAGAACTGGGAGTCACTACTGAGAAAATTTAGAAGCTACGTTAATGAAAGTGTTCTCCAACATAAAGAGTCAGAAGAGAAAGCAGAGGGGCTATTTCTTGGCTTTGATAGTTTCTTTAAGCCCACTGAGCACCAGGAAGAAGAGGTGGAGAGACTGTGATCTAAACACATCTCCTAGATGAAATTTGACTGGACTTGATCAATACTTTCACATCAGCAAGCTGTATTGCTTCCAGTACAACAAAGCAACTTCCCTTAAATATATGGTACTGTCAACATTTAAATGTTGCGGATAAGAGATGTGCTACATCACTCTAGGATACATCATGACCACCTGTCAACTTCAATTTTTCTCATTAGCAGTTATCTACAGTTAACAGCAGTTAAAAATAGTGGAGCCCCACTGCTACTATTCTCTGCAAATTCCTGGCTGAGGTATCTGGAAGTTATTCTCAGCCTGTGCTGCTATTGAATAGCACTGTGATGCGGACAGCGTACACATCCCTGTATCAACTGCAAAAGGGCTTAGAGATTTAGAGCAATGGATCTTTTAATAAAAGCTGCTTTCTCCCTACTTCCTCCGCTACCTCAACCACTTTTGTCGAATATAACAAAAGCAAATATCTTTATATTTTGTAATAAATGTACCAAAAAGTCATGGCTTTTCAAGAGCCCTAATGTATGATACCTGTGGTTCTTCGGGTTTTTTTATTCCAGTACATATTTGCAAATGGGAATGTTTGTGATCTGATTCTATATTTTTTCCTAATAAAAACAGGTGGTAAGCACAGATTTTTCAGGTGTCAAATGCCGCCTTTACTAAAGGGTTGATAGCACCCCTTGCACTGTCTCCAACAAATATTGTTCAACGGACAAGTCGCAGATTCAGTGAAAATTAACTGCAAAGGAAAGTATATGCGATATTAAAAGTTCCAACATTAATGATCATAATCCATTACAGAAAAATGCTTTTGGAACTTTAACTGCATGGTTCCTGTGAATGTCTTTTCTTGAATGTAAATCTTTTGTTTTTCCACTTCTGTTGAAAAACAGAGCTGGAGAACACTGAACCTCAAGTTTCTAAGACAACAGTGTTGCCTGACCGTGAACCTAGACTGAAAACAAATGCTTCTATAAAATTATATTTCCATAGCCTCTACAGAGTAAATAGGTTGATCCACTGACCTTTCTGCAATGTTTTAACTATATATTTGATGTTTATGGTTTTATTTTTCCAGTTCACTGTAACCCAAAATAAACAGTACATTAAGAAATGAAAGATGAAGTGTACCCTTTAGAGTAGCAAAGAGCCTCTGTACTAATCATTATTGCAGCAGAAATGTGAGATAAATGCGAATTGGTGTAAAGGATAGAGCACTCTACAGAGATCTAACAAATTAGTAAACCAAATTAAAGCTGTTAACTATATATTGATGAGCTGGTTTGTCAGTTATTGTTGAAGCATTGCGGATGAAGAATCACTGAATAAGTTGCTATATCTGAGAATTGGAAAATGAAGCTTGTGGATTTTTATTGCCAGTGATAGAAATTTAGTGGTTTACAACTGATAAATTATACTGCTTTTGCTTTATAATTTCTTTAGTGGCAAAGTCCGTAGCTCAGGCTGATCCATTTTAATGAATGGGTTCTGCATGACTACAAAGGACCCTAATTTTTATTTAGACTGATGGCCTGAGCATTACTCATTATACTTGTTTGTTCAGTGTGGCTTTGTTTTTCACATCATTTGAATTACCATTCACTCACATTGCTGCTGGAGTTAATCTGCTGCATCTAACAGGTTGCAGATCCATTTGAAATTAATATCCACCTATTTCTAGCCTTACTATTTTCCTGTGAACTCTTAGGGGGGAAAAAAAGAGAGATTTGGGAAGGGGGAGAGAAAGAGAGATCATATTTTCAGGTCAGCTGTTTTAGTCTGAATAAAGTTGGAGACAAAGAGATTTGGATCAGTATGACCCTACTAGAATATCAGTACTGATTCTTTTCTTGTTTACATTGACAAAAGCAATAAAGACTGGCAAAACTGTCAAGAGAAAATCCTGGAAATCTTAACTTTATAAAGGATTTTAGAATATTTCTAGGGAAGTGAAAGGGCAGGGACTGACCTAAGGGAGCAGTGGGGGCCAGGCATAACATCACCCATAAAAAAGCGTAACTGGCAAAGATTCTCAAATCATGCTGGGTGGGAAACTATTAATATCACTACATGTGCAGCCTTTCTGGTTTGAAGCTCAGGGATTCTTAGTAGGGTTGTGGGTCACACAAAACAGAACTACATACAAAGCACAGCTTCATGAGAAATTATACAGAAAGGTCTCTCCAGTTTTAAATGTCTGTGCAATTCTATGGTGGAGGTTAAACAGCACAACAGAAACTGGGAAAATTATGCAGTTGTCAGGCTTTGGCTTGGAAGTCATTAAAGAATTATTAGAAGAAGATACTATGAAAAAGCTGTTCTTATCTTATCTGTACCCAAGACTTCAATGAGGAAAAGCAAGACAACATAAAAGATGTATTTTCTGCAGAATTGTAAATGGGCTCTTTTGAATTTAAATTCCAAACACATGCCATGGAAGTTGATTTTATGGACTCTAGTGATGACAGATTAAAGCAAGATGTAGGGAAATGAACAATAGGCAGTGAATCCTTTCATAGTGTAATAAGCAACAGTAAAATTAGATTAATTAATTTCGTCATCTATAAAGACTCTGCAAAGAGCACTACGTATTGTCATAACAATATAAACAGGCATAATTGGATACTTGCATCCAAATTCACCAATCAGCTTAGCCATGCTCTCATTAGTTCAAGACACATGAGTAATGTCCAAAATTATCCCACTGTCAGAATCTAAGAAGACTTAATTATGGTTAGGATTAATATCCCGTGAGAGCAACAGTATGTGTATGTGTTTCTGTAAGTCGTGTTGTATTATAGAATAGATTGAAATAGGCAAAAGAAAGCTAGAATTTAGAATTTCTGAGGAAATCAAAATCTAATCAGAAATAATAGAAATTAGAAATCAATTTGAACGTGTAGAAAATAGTCCTTCGATGCTTAGGGATAAAGGTATCAAGAGGTAAAATCACCAGAGACAGGGCAAAGGTGAGATAATTTCAACCACTCAGAGTATAAACAACTAGATAGTTCTTGTTTATAAGAAAACATACGAGTCAACTTCCAAAGGGACAGTGCATTTCATATACCAAGCCTTTTAATGGAGAACAAAACTGTGAAGAAATCCAAAACCCCATCTCAACACTCAGGATACAAAAGCAGGTGTTGAAAATTTCTTTCAGGGAATTATTAAAAGAGGGAGAAATAAATAGAGTCAAACAAAATCTTTTAAACAAATTAATCCCATAATGTAGTGCTTCACAAAAATTTCCTGAGGTCACGGTAGGAGGAAGTCCTACAACCGCTTTTGAGAAAAGGGGGGGAAAGTGAAACGTAACTATTGTAACATGTCCCATCTCATTATATTCTACAGAGTTTCAGCCTTACACTTTTTAAAGACACTTCTTGTATAGTGTCTTGGGGTGACTCTATCATGTGTATCCCCTATCATGCTCTATGCCCAAAAAGTAATATTGTGCCTTTTCTGTGCCTTTAAACTGAGCTGGAAAAAAAAAAACCCAGATGAACTTTCCAAAGCAGCTTCTCAAGGACACAGAGATTACACTCCTCAGTGTTTTTTCTGACTGCGGAAGGCACGAAGGGAGCACCCTGCTTGCTTTTTCTTCAGCCAGTTGGTTTTTTTTTCCCTCTTGGTGTGAGACGGAGAGCTGAATTTGGTTTCCTGGGACTTTGGTTTTTTTACCCTTCTTCTCTTCTGAACTGTTTCAACAACATCAGAACACATCAGGAGAATTTTCTCTCCGAGGCCCGGGGGTGGGCCCACGCCCTCACCGACCAGCTCCGAGGAGAGAGACCACACCTACAGAAGGACTCTGAAATCTTCCCAGGTTTCTCTCTATAGCGGGGGTTTTAATTCATTATTCAGCATCATTATCCTTTTCCTGTGTGTTTGTTAAAATAAATAGTTTTTATCTCTTTCACTTTCCTTCGAGGAAAAATTTCTTTTCCCCCGAACCCTGTGGGGGGGGAAGGGTGGTTGCAACCTGGTTTTTCTCTCAGGGGCTATATTACTAGATTTTGGCCAAACCGGCACATATAGCTAGTTTGGGAAAGTATCAGTTGGATTCCACACTGACAGCCAACCTGGGATCAAGCGTTTTCAGTTCCACAAGTACCTGGTAGAAGATGTGAAGCTATGTAAAACATATTTTCTCAAAACTTAAAAAAAAAAGCTTGTGTTTACAGATTGTAAAATGGTCTCCAGGTTGAAATGACAAAATCTTAGAGCGTAGTAAAATTACTAGGAACAACTGTATGTCAATATAGAAAATAATCTCTTCCACTTCCTCTTAAAGTAATTTTGGATTAAGCACATTGTCTGTACTTTTCCTAGTATACTTTCACAGAGAAATGTAAGACTATTGATATCAGCTTGTTAAGCAGTTTAAATTCCAAAACATGTAGTTTTCTGGTAAGAATTTGAAATGAGAACAAACAAACTAATGGATATAAACCATTTTTTACTTACTTTGAAAGTAAAAGTTACTTTCCATGAAGATTATTTTTTATCTGGAACACTTGAGAAAATTTAACTTCAGTTATAAAAAACTTTCTGTTTTATGCTGGCATGAGAAAGGGGAAATAAATAAAAGGTAAGAAAAGCTCCTGAAACGGTTATGAAAATGACATATTAAGAATAATTTTGCAATAAGGAAAGAATTATAGGTGGAGAAGAAAGGCATATTATAAATACAGACAAGAGAATTTAAGTGGGAGAGGTATGTACTCAAAATACTAGACTGATAGGAGAAACACACATTGTAGATGTGGTGCTTAGAGACATGGTTTAGTGGTGGACCAGCAGTGTTAGGTTAATGGCTGGGCCTGACGATCTTGGAAGTCTTTTCCAACTGTAATGATTCTCTAATTTGTGATTTTATACAAAACAAGACCTAATAGCTCTGAATATGCACTAGTGTAAACAGTGAAAATCATATTACAGTAAATTAAGGCAAGTTAGCCATGGTATTTTCTGTTAAGATTACCAACCTGAATCAGTTACAGTGTGACAGACGGTCCTCCAGATAGACAGGTTATGCTTGCATTAACACACCTCCCTGGTCATTGAAACAAAATAATTTCACCAAAAAATACTAAAAGTAAACTAATAATAATATATTCGTGTCAAAAAATGTACTGTAACCAAGTAATGAATCTTTCTAAGGGTCTTTCTTTTTAAGTAGCATTATCATTTTTAGACAGATGTTACAGCATGTATTCAAGGTAATCATGTACACATACACATCAAAGAAGCCATTTCTGTGTCAAGTGAACTACTAGTGACCCTAAAATAACTTAGTGTGCAGAGTACTGATTGCAGAATACCAGAAGCCTTGGAAGCATAAAGCATAAGCACAGGTTGAAACCTGAGGGGCTAAGACTACGAGCACAGATGGTCACATCTTGATCAATCTGAGTGCAACCTGGCCAGGGACCGGATTTAGAGCAGAACAGAAGTAATGTTCATGGCTCAGTTGTGCTCATGAAGTCACTAGCAGGTTCTCAGAAGAGTGTATAACCTGAACAGTAGGGAGGGAAAACAGGAATCTCCAGCTCAAGGAGACTATATGGATTGTAGAATGGTGAGGGAAAACAGGAACTTTCTTTTAAATTCTTTGTCACTGACTGTCCAGGGATCACATGAGCTAGTCACACCTAAAACTGTTTATCAGACTATGAAAACTGTCCACAACTGATCATCTGCAACAAAACCTACTGCTAGTGCTGACTCTAAACTGTATAATCAGATATCCAGAGCAGGTCTCTCTGCTAACCTGTACTGTACTACTACATATGCAAGCTTCGTCTTATTATTACTGAAGGGAAAGGCATTCTCATTTCTGGTCTAAGGTCTTGATTGAATTTGACTGTCTGGTCATTCACTTTTGAGGACTGGCTGTTAAACACAGATGGAACAGGAAGGTTGTAATTTTTCTTTCTATTTTTGAGATGCTAGCTTTCAGTGCTCCGATAATCTGAAGGTATTGAAGACCAAAAAGTCCAGCCTGTTATTTCACTGGAAATAAGTAATTACTCTCTGATGCTGTTTGGTAAAAATCATATTAAGACAACACAGGAGTAGTTTCCTACTCTAATGTTGAAGTATATGTTGTATTATAAGCTCAACCGTACCTTGTCCTTAAAACTCTCCTTTAAAAGGTTATTTCTGCTTCAGATACTGCCTCCTTGAACTGTGACAGCAAAATTCATTTTGCCAGCATTTAAGGTTATTTGGAAAAGCTATTTTTGGTACAGAGAGGTCAAGAAAAGGTGCTGCCCATCTCGTTCAAAATTTTCTCCAAAACTCTTTTAACCTGGTCTATCTCAAAAGCAGCTTATCTTAGTAACTGGAAAAGAAGGTTATTTGAAATATGTGTTGATGTTTAGCATATAGGGCATTCTTCAGAGGAAAGAAAGTTTGTATAAGAAGTTACTAAGCAGTAAACCAGAAATGTCAGTTATCAGATACCAATATAGCATATCAGTATTTGAACTTCCAAGCTCAAGTAGAAAGGCAACATGTCAGAGCAATGCCTCATCCCTCACTGTGAGCTATGTGTAATCCCTCTGGCATTTTAAAAAAGCTGATTTATTTGATTACCTAGGTTACATACATGTTTTGTCCCAGGAGATGATAGTTCATTTATGTACCATTAAGAAAGGGAATCAGACCCCGCAGGAAAGAATCCCTTAAAATGCCATTTATTGGAGCTAAAACTATAAAGAAATAGAGGACAGTATAAACAATCCTAAGTGCATTCACATGCTGGAAACTCTGAGGTGGGCAGCACTGAACAGATGTCCAGTGAGGGCATGGCATGCTGTGCAGATCTCATCCACGCTAAGGCAATCTCATTTTAGTCTTTTGCGCTCTTACAGGATTTTCTTTAGAGAAAATATTCTAGTTGTCTTTTCTACTATCAAACAAAAAGCATCTCACTTGATAACTTGTTGCTGCATAATGACCAGCACTGGGTGGGATCTGCCTGCAGACCAAGTTCATGCTGTGGCCAAGGGACACGCAAAGTCCAACGCTGGCTTGGTGTCCATGCTGTACATTTGGCGGAGCACAGCACGGGGCTGCACCTACGCGGACTCATTGGGACAGGGATCATCAGCTCCCCAACGCACAATGGCCTCCAGCCAGGATCACAGCAACATGAATTACTCATTTTGAATGAAAATAGAAAGGAGGAATAACCTTTTTAGACATGTGGTCTTCACTGACTTGACCTAAGTTAGACAACTAATCTTAGAAAAGTCCAAGTCTAGAAAATCAGTTCCTTGATTTGCATTTTACAAGAATATAGCAGAAATAAATTTTTTGCACTTATTTGAACAACAGAGTTGTTTGACATTTAACTTGAGTAAAATGATATGCTTACAGGTGTGTAAAAAACTAAACAAACAAACAAACAAAAACCCTAAAAAAAAAATCTTTGCCTTAGAAAGTAAGCTCCAGAGTATTTAGATTTTCATCATTTTACCATTTTTTATCATGTTACCTTAGTCAAGTTGATTCATGCTTAGTTATCCAGACTTAAATAGGAACACAAACTATAGTCTAGGAAAGTACCAGCAGACTATTTCTCTTTAATTTATTCCACTATGATCTGATAATTTAAAAAAAAACACTCGTAGAAGTGGTTTGACTTCAACGTTATATTTGATAGTTCACATGAAAACTCATATTCAGGCTTTTTTTTGTGACACATTATCTGCGTGGGAAGGTGAGAATTTCATGGTTGTGATCTGGTTTTCTCAGTTCTTTAAGTCAGAAAATACTGAATAATTTTATATACTGTGGAATGGCTCATATCATTGACTTAAGAGAGGTTCTCTTTAGCTGTGCAACACTGACACGAAAAGTGTCTTCTTGATTTTCTTGCTGAAATATATTTGTGGTAGAGAGACTTTATACAGCTCTACAGTTTATGAATTACTGCACTGTTTCCATGGATACTTCTCTTCTCAATACAGGCATGAGTAGTATCATTAAAGTGAAAGTTGAAATTCTCCAACAACATCATAACTAGACGTTTTCATACTCTGACACCCCCATGATTAAATTTGGATACACTACTTGAAATGGAAAGGAAGTTTCTAGAATGTTACATTAAAGCAGATAAAAAAAGGTATCTTTCTCCCCATCTTCAACCAACTAATTTGCTTTAACTTATGGTCTGTAGCAATCTTTAAGTAATGGTTCTACCTAGGAAAGATGATTCACTAAGGTAGAACTGTATTATTGTACCTCTGTGATTTTTTTTAATCTACCTGCTAAATGTACTTTGCCTTATTTGGCATTAGTTAGGTAACTGCATACACACTGAGCAGCTGAGCTGAATATTTCCCTAGTTCAGAATAATTCTTTGCTGCTATAAAATTTTCCTCATCACTTCTCTCTAAAGCTGTCAGTGCCAGGAAGGAGTGCAGCCAGCAGACCTTTTAAGAAGAGCATGACGCAATGTGCTGATCTCTGACATGGCAGAGCAGTTCTGACTGGTGCCATCCAGGGTGGTCCTTCAAGCTGTCCAGGGTATAAATATCTCAGCCTCTCCTCTGTTTTCCTGCTTGCTAACAGAAGCTATTCACAAATGAGAAGGATGTCCCATGTGTATGGGAAAGAGGTTGGTTTCATCTTCCAGCTGCCAGTCCTGGACAACCACCCCACACTCTGAGAGTCAGCTAGTTTTTACCTCTTCCAGTGCCCACATCCTGCAGTCCATGTTTTGCAGCCAGACACATGTACACAAACCCTATATTGTCACGGTATCTAAATACGTTTGCTGTCATAAGTGAGTCGTCATGGAGGAAAAAGGCTGGAGAACAATAAGGAATTGTGACTGCACATTAAGGCAACAGTGAGCTGACCTGAAAAATATAAAGCATTGCAAATGAAGTGATGGGTGCCTGGGATGATAACTGATAAACTGCTAGATAATAGACTAATGAGCAACATGTGTATTATCTGGCAGTGAATTAGCATGGATCCACATAAGGACACCAGTCATATTGCATAATGAGGATGTTGGAAAACATTATTTACATAGTATTTGAAGATGTCTTGTGAATTGAACGCCAAAGTGCTGCTCTAACACCTATAGCCTAAATATCTCTTTGACTTTCGGCTAAATCAGTTAATAAGTCAATAAAAGTATGAATGTTTTATAGCAGGCAACAACCTTCAGGAAATCAATGGTGCAAGATACAAAGACCTGTCAAACTCAACTGAGTAAAGATGCTTAGGCACAAGGAACCCATGGGCTCATTTCTTGGAGCTTTGTCTGCTGGAGACCTGGACTTTACCAAATGTTCTTTTGACATTGGTATGTAGTGTTTTCCTTTTATTTGCCATTATTGCTGAATAAAGATACTTACATACAAAATTCAGTCTTCAGCTGTAGTTCCTACAATACCCAGCTATCATTATGAATTTGGGGCAGGAGACAAGATCAGTTTAGAATAATGCACCACATTCTAGAGGGAAATATAGAATACTTTTCAAAGGCAAGCTTGTACAGGATAAAATTTTTGTGTTCTTTAATCAGGAGTTCATCTTTGGTTTTCCCTCCTTTTGGTTTTCTTTCTAGTTTTTTTTTTTCTCTTCCTTATCAAATAAGCTTGATAATGACTCCAAATCTCTTTTTGGACTGTCAATGATACAAATATTTCTCTTCACTGCTGACTTAATACATCAACCTCCATTCTGTTTTTTCAAGTCTCTTTAAACTGACAGTAGACTGGCTGCCTTTTCTCTGAGCATGAGGTAATGTGTCAGGAGAAGTCTTCAGGCACTTAGCCCTGCATATGCTGGGTCAGGCATTCATCAAACTGCCTGGTTATATTGACTTCCACAGCGCCATAATGACCTACCTTAACTACATACATGGTCTCACAGCATCACTGGAGATAAGTGTTTAAAATTCATTCTCCAGAGAGTTAGCTGAAAGTGTGATACTATTTTTTTTTATTTCTGTTCTTCCAGCAAGCACATGACTGATGTTCTGCCTGACACTGCTGTGACCATAATCTTTAACTCCCAGTGGTACACCCCCTCCCTAAAACTAAGAACTTGCTAACTTGGATAATAGAAATGGCAAGACACAATCAAAACATGGCTCCAGCACTCAGGAATAAATAAAATCTATCTGACTCATGCTCAGTATTTGAGAGATGAATGTCTTTCCTTGAGAAAGAAATCAGTATAAAAAAATTTAAGGGGGAAAAAACAACAAACAATACTATGCTGTCTAATGCTACTCTTCCCTTTATCAATAATTAATTAAAATCTAAGTTATTGCTTTAAAAGTACTCCCAGTTCAATCTCCACAGTATTTTCTGTAAACTTTAATGCAATTTTGAATAGGTTTCTTTCTCTTCTATGCTTTTTTCCCTTGCACTGTTACTTTGTCATTTTCTGAGATCCTCGGTATCCTGTGCAAAAGTTTGATCAAGATCAAAAGTTTGATCTATCGAACATCTGCTCCCTTCCACAAACCAGAGCTGTTCTGTTCTCAGGTGTTTTCAATAATCCACAGCTTATCAGTTATAAATTCAAAGAAAAGCTATTCGGCGAGTTAGTACAAAAAAAAAGGACCTCATACACAGCCAGAAGCTCTGACAACTTCTTTTTCTCTCTTTCATACTTCTGCTGTTTTCTGAGAGAAAACAGATTTGTTTCCGAATAAACAAATTTGAAACTAAATAGTGGAAGAAGTAGTTATAGATTAATTTCACATAAAATGCAGTTGGCATTTATTGCTTTCTTAATTTTTTATATAATACTTATGTCACCAATATAATGACTTAGTATCTTGAGTTTGATGTTAATTTCACCTGAGTATCCAGACTGATCTATTGATTTTCACCCAAAGATGTCACATTTCTAGACAGTGTATCTCTTTGTGTTCATCTGTACGTGAGGGCTCTTGAAGGTTTCATTTGTTAAGATTTACAAATACAGAAAACTAGATCTTCTCCTGTACCGCTGGTTGTTTTGGTACTGGCTTTAACAGACTGTTGATGACAAGGCATCAGTCTTTACAGTCAGATGACTGTGAAAAGGTATGTTTATCTATTCTCCCTTTTAAGAACTGTAAATAGTATGTTATGTAACATAAAATCAAATCTCTCAGTAAATGAAACTGAAAAACAAAGATTGCATTACCTCCTGAAGCAGAGGTAAATGAATAAACAACACTTGACAACCTCACTGGTGGTAGAATTATTCTGCTTCTTACAAAGCATCTTCCTGTCACTGCTAGGACAGCAGCAGACCATGCAATCCTGCCTTTAGGTCAGTCCCATCTGGAGAATCTCCCTTTCAACAAAAACAACCCAGATGCAGCTCTCATAAACATACAGATTTCAAAGTGCCAAAATATTGAATGAGGACTATGATTTTCCGGGGATCCTGTGTAGGTTTGGATCCTGCACAGATACAAAGAACAATGTAAATTCAAGTGTCCTTTGAGAGTTTAAGAAAATCCCATCCTGCAGACTCAAGGAAGACTTCTAGGAAGCCTTTCAAAAGCTTCACTTGATCATGATAACACTCTCCACATCAGGGTTCATGCAAAATAAGGCACATGTCACTGCCACCTCTCAGAAATTTAAAGGAACAGTAGTTAATAGTAATAATGTTTCCATGATTTTAATAATTCAGAAAGGCTGGATTTGCAGTGTTTACTCCAGCTTTGTTGTAATCATGATATCTGTAAAAAATAATTAGGCACTGAGCTTAGACCTGAATATTGCATCATCTTTCTTTGCAACTTAACAATGTAATTATATTCTAATATATGTACTATATTCAAATTGTGCTCTACTTTAGATAATACACTTGATCCATGAATACAATCCTTTCCACTAAGCCACCAGTTGGTCTTATAAAATACAGGCTAGAAAGAATCAAGTATTTTCAACTCCAGACATTCCAAACCAAGATTTCTCTCTCTTTTCCAAACTTTATCTTAGAGGTCAGGCTTCTAGTGCAGCTAAACTGAATGTTTTTCTACTGCGATCAGCAGCATCATTTTTCCAGACGTTATCAATGCCTGCAAGAAAATGTTCCGTATATTCTTATTCCTTTAGAATATGACGTTTCCAAGGTAACCGTACCCAGGAGATCTACTAATAGCAAAAAGTGGAAAATAATGTAACTTCTACTTTAAAATCACTTTTCTAAAGGGAAGAGGAATTGTATTCCCACAAACTTTTTCCTTTGCAACTCTGTCAGTCTCTTTAACAAAATCAAAGAATTCAAAATTTAATGCTGAAACTTTCTATATAATCATGTCGGCAACAGATAGAAAGGATGTATGGGGATGTACTGTATTATAGTGTTAAGAGTTAGCTCAGAAGAAAAAATTGGGCTTAAAAACTTAGTTATGTTTTATGGATGGTCAAAATGCTTCAGACAAAATGAGATCCAGCACTAACTTCTGTCCAACTGTCAAACCAAACTGGCACACATCTTTTTTTTAATAAAGTTTAGTTTTTAATTTTTGTTAAAAGTGGTTTTAAAAGTGCTGGAGAATATTTCAGTAAAACATTGTAAAACAAGATGGAAAATAAAATAATTCAGAAGTCTATCACTCAACCTTATGAAGTTTGTATTAGATTCTCATGAGAGCTTAAGACCATCACATCATGCAAGATTTCCAGCAGGGTTAACTCTCCTATGGTACTCAAAGGCACACACAAACTAAACAAACTGCAAATCCAATTACTTACACAAACATTTACTCAGTTGCTTTAGGGAAACATGACTTTTCATGCATACGGTCACAGTGTTTATCTTATACTACAAGTCTTTAAATACAGCCTAATACAAATACTTAGGTCTTGGTAAAACGGCAGAGGTCCTCAGATCTGAGGTTTTTGGGGAACCCATGCTAATAAGCAACTTAACTTATTGGTACAAAAAATGGTCACATCTTTTAGTGAAATACTAACAAGAGGATTAATATGAAGTATGCACTGCAAAATATTTTTAATAACTTCTATGTCAATGACTGACCACAATAGAAAAAAAAAAAAAAAGAAAAAAAATTACTACTATCTGCAAAAGGAAGGCAGAAGAAATCCAACAGCAGAATTCTTAGAAGTGCACTGGACTGCATTTCTGTGCACATAAGGGCTGTGGGGACTAAATGAATTTCAGCAGAAAGAACAAAATTGTCTACTGGTCTTGTATTACTTGATTCGTCTGAGTCTCTGATACCGAAGTATTTAAGGATGTTAAAATGGAATATCTTAGTTGCTAGATATTCCCACAGCTGTTGTCTGATATATCTATCTAAAGCTGATAATAAAATAAGCTGGAATCACATTTTTATTTCAGCCAGAAACATGAACACATAGCCCTACTATGAACTACATAGAACTACTATCTGTAGGAGTTCTGTGTACCCATTATGTAACAAGAAGAAGCATTAAGTTGTTAAAGGCAATAATTTAACAGCTAAAACAACATTATGTTTTAGTTTTACTCATTCCCTCTTCACTCTGATCAACTGCTACTTACTGTTTGCTTAAAATGAAACTTTCCAACAGAGATCTTCATGGCAGGTGAACAGGAGCCAAGCACCAGCCAGTGTCAGGCAGTTAAAGTTACCTTAATGATGGTAAACTGCAGTTCAGAGATCTTTGTAACACAGAGGGGAAAACAAATCACATTTTGATGCCAGCCCTGGCCATATATCTGCACCATGACATAATGCTGTGCCCACTCACTCAGCACTGTTGCACTAAGTGCAGCGCAGTAGGCCTGTCACAGGAACAAACCGCTGAGTCTAAGCCACCGTGCAACAAGAATTATCTTTTTTCAGCCAAGGCATTACACTGAACAGCCTAAAAAGAAGCTATCACCAAGCTAGGCAGAAAATGAGGCATTTCATATGAAAGGAGTTGAAAGGCACATCACGTTTGACTCATAAAGACCCTTCTTGACAGATTGGATTTTACTACTTTCACCTGATTCCCTGGAGTCTGACTGTGGGTGACCCAGGTCTTTCCAAGAGCATGGAATAAAAGTCGTGCAGCATAAGTTGAAGAAAATGATGCAGTATTTTTGAAATATAGACAGTTTCAGTGTAAAAACCCTAAGAAAATAACATATTCAGTCAGACATGATACACAGATGAGGAAAATGTATTTGTGCATAAGATAGAGGGCTAAACCTTTGCATCCCAGATTCTTATGAAAACATCGGTGCTGCAAAAACAATGTGCAAGGGCACACAGTCAGAGCAGCAGTGAGTAGGAGGTAGCTGCTCTTTGTTGTGGTCTGCAGGAACAGTAGTAGGATTTATATTAATATCATAGGCTAGCAGGAGGATTAAACCCTTTTTTAAACAACCAAAGGGCATAAATAAATAAAGAAAAAATGCAGTAAAAAAATCATTGATTAATTTGTTGCCTATGATTTTAAGAATAAGTAAAAAATGAGTTAAAAGACAGATGGCAGAAGGGTAAAAGGAAGTGGGAGAGAAAGAAGGCAGGAAGAAGAACTAACTGACTTGAGGCTGGAGCTGGAACTTTACATACTTATCCAGCAAACTAGGGTGTTCACACATATCCCGTGAGGTGATGTGTGCCAGCTAAAGACCACGGACTAATGTACAGAAATTCCTCAGGGCATGTCTCATCAGGGATGCTGAGTGTCTGTGATCAGCATGCTCCGTGATCAGGATGTGACTGCTGTAGCTGGCAATCAACTCCACAGGTAACTGACACATCATAAAAGCTCCCTGGCTACTTTCAAGCTTGCAGTCATCCTCCTTGCTCTCAGATTAGGGGAAAATGGAACTCTTGCTACACATCTATAAGCCATACATGGTTTCACTCATTCTATGGTGTTTCCTGTTTTCTCTCTTGTCCCTTCAAAGCCTGGCTCCAATACAGAACAGAGTCTCAACAAGTCCCCTCAGGATTCCATTGCCGAACTATGACGCCCTTGTGCATGTACATAACTTTACTGGAAGGGTAAGAACTGTTGGAGACAAATGTCTCAGCAATTCACATGGCGCTGTAATACCATATTATTACATTATTTAAACATCATGATATCTAGCTTTCCTTCTCATTGTAACTCAAAGGAATAAAACTCATAATCCTTTACCCATACTGACACTTACATGTTTTTCCTGAGTTGTTACGTTTGATCTCGAGCCTAGAAGAGTTTCTAATTCCTATCACTCTTTTAAAATATACCTTAAAATCCCTCTACTACTTGTTTATTTTTCTGCCTCTATCCCCCTTGAAATTCTTCATAGTCTTCTCTAATCCAAACAATTAGCAACTATCCATTACCAACTCTCTCATCAGAGATAATGTCATTTCCAGATAATTAATACACAACCTTAACCCCTTGAAATCCATCAAGTTCTAACAAGGTTGTATGCAAACAGCTTAAATTACTGCAGCCATCAAGCTGCTTTAACATAAGCTAGAAATAGGATCAGTTGGAAATTACATTTTCTCTTTTATGAAAGTAGCAGCATTTTGCAAACTAGATCTTAATCCAACAATTAAAATCCAAATCTTCGAAGAGTAACCCTGAATGCATACAGGTGAGCATCAGAACATGCTATTAAAACCAAACCCAAGTAATTCTATTTGTACTAAAAAACTGCAAAGAACAAAGATCTCCTGCAGAGATTTTGTCCAGAATCATCACAAATAGAGCAAACAGGGCCCCCAAGAGGCCATCTAGTTCATTCTGTTGTTACTTGTGTTTTGCAACTATCTTTTGCATGCACAAAACTTGTCTCTTGAGTTTCCTCATTCTCTTTTTTTCCCCCTTTGTTAAATCACTCCAGACAGTCTGCCCACTGTTTATTCTGTCTGCTCTTCCCCAAACACCCTGTGGTGTGTTGCCACAAACAGGCTCCACTCTTACTGATATCTCTATCTCACCCAGCTGGACAGAGAAGAAAACAATTTTTTGTCACAGACATTCCTTTGGTTTGCCCATTGCTTATTACAGTAGAATGATGCTGTTGACTTATCAGACTAGCTAGAAACTTCATGTCCTTTTCCAAAAAACTTGCCACTTGTTCTCCAAAAAGAACTTTTGTAGCTGATTACCACTGCTTAAATGGGAGATTGCACTTATGCATGTTACATTAATCCAGTGTCATCAATTTTTTTCTTACAATTTTCCAAGATTATTTCAGACTCAAGCCCTGTCCTCTGATATGTTTACACCTTTAGCAAGCATACTCTTTATTCTATTATTTATGTCTTTCTTATGGGCCTAAAAATAACTCTCCCAGAATGCACTGGATATATTATTTTTTTACAGTAAACCACTGATTCTTTTGAGTACAGTCAATCAATGAGTTTTACATTTACCTTCTAATAGTTTAACTTAGAATATGTTTCCCTAGCTTATTTATGAAGATGTTAAAAGAGCCAGACATCTCTTACTACATTCAAAATGAACAACGTCTATAGCTTTGTAACTCACAACAAGGCCTGTTAATCTGTCAAAAAGGAAGTTACCTGGTTTTTGACAAATCCATGTTGCCTGGTGCTGGTTCCTTTGCAACCCTCCAGGTGCTTGCAAATACTCTGATTATTTTTAGATATTGAAATTGAGTGGTTTGATCTAGAATTTCTGACCTTGGCTGTCCCTTCCACTCCTGTGTTTCCCTCCTCAAGTACTGGAATACTTCCACCTTCCATCTTTGGAAGACAAAATCCTCAAAGACAACAGCTGACAGTTTTGAGCAGGCATCAGTCATTTCTTTCAGCTGATCATGCCCAATGTATGACATGTCGTCAGCCTTCCCATTGTGTGTTATTTGTCATGTCTCATACTTTGATAACAGCCACTGTCATAAAAACTAAAGGTTTTTTTTAGGTTATGTGCACATTTTTGAACTCTGAATCTACCAATATCAGTTCCTAATGGATTTTTCATTTTGAGAAATAAAACAAAGTAATGTACTTTGAGGTGAATTCTGCTCTTTCCATTTAACATTAATTAATCCCCCTACTGTCTTCATGTGTATGTAATAAAAGAGGTACTCAGAGACACTGAGAATAAGACAAAGAAGGCTGAATTTTCTAATCTGTAGATTAATTTAGGGCCATGAAAGGTATTTGAGGGGTTTTTTTTCTGAAAAAAAAATTACTGCAGTAATTTCTCCCTTTGTTAGGACAGAAGGCTGGAGTAAAAAGGTCAGTAGCATCCCTGGGGTGAAGCACAGACAGTCAGAAGAACTATCCAAACAGAGCCATTAGGCCTGATATGCTGAGACATAATTTTGGTATTGACAGGGACCTTATGGTTCTTCTCACTTTCCTGATTTCCTGAGCGAAATGAAACCAGCCCATGCACCTTCCACCACCTTCCTGACAATCACCGCTACAACCTCACATTCTTTGTTTTCCCCCAGTAATGATTCCTAGAGACACTGAAAGGAAGCAACTCCTGGCATGACTGGATATTTAGTAAAGCAGAACTGTGGGAGGATGTACCATGAATACTTTGCACTGGAACCTAAACCTAAACTCTTGGCCCTTGGAGTTAAAGTTATGTGGCCTGTGACAGACCAGTGACATTTAGATTTACTTAAAGAGAAAAAACACCAAGTCTAGAAAACTCCTGAACAGAGACAAAGATGTTACTGCACTGTAATATCAGAAAATTCTTTTTAAAGCATTTGGTATCCATGCGAAATTCAAAGGGCAAGCTTATAATTTAGGGTTTGTTTTCAGTGAATACAGAATTTGAGGTGGTGAGCAAAGTAATCACTAAGTCTATGGAAATGATTATGCAAAAAAATACAACACCCATTTTTTCTTTGGTATTTACGATCACAGAATCATAGACTCATAGAATGGGTTGGGTTGGAAGGGACCATAAAGATCATCTTGTTCCAACTCCCCCCACCAACTAGAGAAGGTTGCTCAGAGCCCCATCCAACCTGGCCCTGAACCTTTCCAGGGATGGGACATCCACATCTTCACTGGGCAACTGTTCCAGTGCCTCACCACACCCACAGTAAAGAAATTCTTACCCGTATCTACTCTAAGCCCACTCTTGTCGGTTTACAGCCATTCCACTTTGTCCTATCACTACATGCCCGTGTAAAAAGGCCTTCACCAACTTTCTTGTGAGCCCTCTCTAAGTACTGGAAGTCTGCTGTGGTAACTCTGAATGCATTCATTATATGCAAATATTCACTTTCTAGTTTACTCAAAGAGTTAGTTATGCTCTCTGCATTTACTGCTCACTTTTGATATTTAATGCTTTTTGATTATGGTGTGCAAGTGATCCTTTAAGCCATATGGATTTTCATCCCTGACTGGATGGCTGAAACATGTAAACAGAATCTTCTAACCTTTAAACAAAACAGAAGCTTTTAAAATTTAAAAAAAGAAAAGACAAAAAATCCCTAGACAAGTGGCACAAATTTAGATTATTCTGACATTTTTTGCTATTGCTGTGACACAAAAACAAAACAGTTCATCTGCATTAACATGAATAAGTAGAAGCCAGAGTAAACCCTGTTTTCTGGAATGTTTATTAGTTTTTTTAAAAAAACCCACCTTATGTCACATAAAGAGTTACCTGTCTAGTAGCAATAGCACTCTTACACTCCTAAGACACACAAGAGATGAAGGAATATATATTTTGGCATACCATTTACGTAGAATTTATGAATATCATTTGAGATTCCAGAAAGCTAACTTCAAAAGCAGAAGGATGAATAACCAAGATTTAAGAAGTACAATCAATGCTTCTTGCACTTTGGATTGTATCTTGATTTCTGTTAAGACTGAGCATCTAACTGAGAGGAGAACTTCACGCTGCCAGAGGACCTCAAGCATTTCATTATTATTTAGAATTTTACAGAAGTGTGGATGATACCTTCTAACTTTCTCATGTTTAAAATGGTATACAAAATACATTTTCAAATGAGTATTTTTAATAAAATCAGAGGAGAAAAACCTATTGAGTCTTCTACATCACACTTACACCTACCTGCCCTTTTTATCTTCTTTTGATACCATATAAACTAGGAGTCCTGTAATTTCAACATTTCTTTCTGTAAATAGAAAGTAATTTCAACTTTCATACATATTTTTGTTTGGATATTCAGCCCCAGTGAAGTTAGAAAGATTCACTCCTACCAAGATTCTTTTCTAACGCATCATTAAATACATAACACAAAATCAAACGCACATAATATAATTGTTGGAGAGAGTGGATTGAAGGCAGTATCCTGTCAGAAGTTATAAAAAGGGTTGAGTGTGACAGTAAAGTAGGAGAGCAATAGAGAAAGAAAGACTGAAAAGAGAAAATGAACATTATTATTACTGCAAGATCTGAAGAGTACTGTGAGGTTTAGAAGTTTCTATGACCTGTTAAATCTTTTCAATAAAAAGCAAGTGAGCAGGGCATACTTGTTAACCTGCTAGCTACGCACATTATTGTGGTGAAGAAGTGTGAAACAACAAGAAATGAAATTTGTCTGTATTATTCTTTCAAGTTCCACTGAGGAACAAACAGCCACAGAGGTAATACAGAGTATGGTAAAGATGGTTTACAGCAGTATATTGCAGTTACAGATCATGCCACTGTCATTTCAAGTCTTAAAAGTCTATACTTTAAAATGCTACACTGCCTGTAAAATACATGAGCTGCCTCTTCTATGGACAGCACAGATACTCTTTACTCTTTCATAATACATAGCTCTGGCCTTACACAGGTTAATTACAACTTCTGAGACCAGATAGCAAACACTTCTTTTAAAATATTACAGTAATCTTTTCTGCTTGCCATAGAGCTTATCCATCAGCTGAAAAGCTGCTTTATTTTTTAAGGAACCCTTTCAACCCATATTGAAGTCAAAAGTCAGACTTGCAATGGGAACTAACTTGGGATCTTCACAACATTTTAACCCTTGGCACCATCCCAGTTGATGATGTGCTTCAAGGGTCTAGACTTAACACTGATTTCATTTTCCTCTCCTTTGAAGAAAGTGAGCAGGTAGAAGGTATCTTTTGACATGTTTGTCTAATGTCTAAGGACTGTGGCTGACAGCTTCATTCCTGAAGCACAATAGAATGTCTGAGCTGCAGGAATAAAGCCTACCTGTGCATGACTTATTTTGAGTGAGCCTGAGGCTAAGGAGCAAACTTCTACAAGCACCAAGAAATGGCTCTAATCTTCCTAACCTCCATCTTTCAAAATAAAGACATTCTGCTATAACCTTGCCTCTGGGAACATGCACTTTCAGAAATGCATACACTAAAAATACAGCCCTCTGTCAAAACAAAGACTTACTCTAAAACGAGGCTGTCCAAACAATCACATTATCTGGGTAAAGACAGGAGAGAATGCGGAATTAGTAGAAAGCATCACATTCATCATTCATTACACCTAAATTACACTTACCTTCTTGAAAGGCAGAAGTTTGGAAGTGAGAGGGAGGAGCAGAATAAGCAGCTGAGGAACAGAGGACAATGGGGAATAGACACACAAGTGCTGTGCCTTGTTTGGGATGTATGGGATGAGCAGGTGTGAAGAGTGGGAGGAAAGATCCACAGAGCTGAGAAAGAGTGGGTAAGTGGTTAAGGACACAGACAAAGGGATGAAAAATTTTTTGTATGGTAAATTAGATCTTCCCTCATAAGCCCAAGATAAGCATTGTCCAATTACACTGCCTCCCCTTAAATGACGCCCTGAGATTTTGCTTCAGGTAGCATCCATGAGTTCACTCTAAAAATATCACCCCAATGCACTGTTGAATCCCAAAGTGTTTCCTTTATGATAAGTGACTAATAAGCATAACAGCCTCTAATGAAAAAAAATTAACAGTGCATAAACAGTGCATCAAAAAGCTATTGTAGAACTCCACAGCTGAGGAGTTATGCAGTACCATTAAAGGTTTCCTTAGATGAATGCAGTGTGACTTTGGAATAGGGTTGCTGTAAAAATATTAGAAGGCAAATTATCTGCGACAAGTATTTGGTGATTTTCATCCCAGAAAAAAATTACACTATGTATACAACATGCAGGCTATTGCTAAACTGTCTATAACATCAGACAAATTGATAAAAGATCTGGAAAGAACAAGAAATCATAATTGAACTTCAAGTAACAACTTTAAAGATGAAAAAGCTGCAAGATCCCAAATTCCCTTAACTTCTTAGCTAAGTGATAGCATAGCCAAATGTTTCATCAATCTGCAAGTGCCGTATTTATCTCAATGAACAGGCTTAAGAGCTTGCACAGTATGTAAAATGTCTGGCAGACTTAAGAAGTCTGCCCTTCCTTTGTACATCAAACCACAGGAGAGGTCTAGGACATTGTAAGAGATAGTGAAATGATTCAGAGATTATGAAATCACAGAAAAGCTTTTTTATAAATGCTCTGAGAGTGATTCAAAACATATCAAAGAACCAATCCAAATTAAACAGTCCTCTGACTAGAACTGAACAGCTTGTGAAGAATGACAAGGTAAAGCTTAAAATCCTTATCAATATCATAATTAACAAAACAGCTATAATGTTAGTTCCTCTTTGCCATTAAGTTGCTGCAGTCAGGGTTAATGCATGCTATGTAAAGAATGTCTTATGGTATGATTTTCGAAAGATGTTTAATTTTCATTCTCAAGAATGCAATTTTTACAAAAAGAAGAGAGAGACATTTGCTTCTTGAATGGAGAGACATTTCTTCAAAAATGGAAATTACTTTAATACAATTTATTCATTTTCTTCCTCCAAAACATAAACTGAAAAAGTGTTCTATAAACTAGATGTGTAAATATAAATTAGTTAAAAAGGCTACTTCATACCCAGTCATATCAGCCTGAAATAGTATATTCTCTTACTGCTGCTTTCTGCAAACAAAGAAAAAGTAAAATCCTTCTTTTCTCGCAATTAAAAGCTCTATCGGAGGAACGAAAGACTTGGGAGTAGGAGAAGAGGTTTTGATTTTTTTTTCTTTTAACTAGAATCAAATAGAACAAGTTTTCTTATCTGAGATCTATTCAAAGATGCAAAAAAGTGCTGCACAAATTATTAGTACTACCATCTAACTCTCAAGTGTAATTTCTACACACTAATCAAAATATTCCATGCAATCCAGTAGGAAGTATCCCAGAATTGGAGAAGTTTCCTGTAACTGCAAGCTGGATAGCCTAGCACTCAGACTTGTGAGCTTAACTTAATACAGCAATACATTTGCATAATTGTCCAAAGACTGTCCAAATTTATTGAGAAACTGATCTTCTATCCACTGCAAGAAGATACCAAAAGCACATACATCCAGACACTAAAACAGAATGTATGTAGTCTGTATTCCAACAGCAACACAATTAATATCTGTATGTCAATAACTATAGGTAGGATCTTGCTTCAAAAAATCCAAGTATATATGTCACAGAATCACGGAATCATTTAGGTTGGAAAAGACCCTTAAGATCAACAAGTCCAGCCATTAATCCAGGACCACCAACACTAAACCATGCCACTAAGTGCCATTTAAATACCTCAAGAGCTGGTGACTTGACCGCTTCTCTGGGCAGCCTGTTCCAATGCTTTGAAAATGTTTCAGTGAAGAAATTTTTTCTAATATCCAATCTAAATCTCCCCTGACCCGACTTAAGGCTATTTCCCCTTATCCTATCACTCGTTACCTGGGAAAAGAAACCAACAACCACCTCACTACAACCACACGTCAGGCAGTTGTAGAGAGTGATAGGTCACTTCTGAGATTCCTTTTCTCCAGGCTAAACAACCCCAATTACCTGAGCCACTCCTCATATGACTTGTGCTCTGGACCCTAAGCACCAAATACCACTTTCATTTGCTTCAATACCAACAGTCTGAGGCACAGGAGAAGAGAAGCAAGTGGTGAATGAGGAAGAATTAACGATAATATAAAGAAACTTAAGGTAAACAGGGACTGGTCCACATGCAAAAGAGGAGTTGTACAAGCAGAAGAAATCAGAGCCAAAAAGAACTTTTTAATATGCAACATTGAACTGCTTAGGGCAATAATCTCAATGGGCATTATTAACAATATTTTTTTTCTCATATACGTTACTTTGTAGACAACTATTAGTATTTTCAATTTCTAAATAAGAACTAGAATAGTAATGAGCCTGATCCAAATCTTACTGAAGGAACTCTATCTGTCAAGATGGAGGTAATCTACGTGATTTGTAGGATGCTGACACTCTTAACTGGGCCTCCAGGTTGTCTGTGCAACATTGTGTGGTCAGGCCATCACTTCTTCACTTCTCTTAATAACAGATCCATGAAGACCTAACAGACTTTGCCTATTTTTGAGCACAAAGGTTTGAAAAGTAAAAAAAAAAAAAAAAAAAAAAAAAAAAAAGTGTTTTTTTCCATTTAATCCCAGTACGGTCAGTTTAAGCAGAAAAATTATGAAAGCAGCAATTCAAGATTTCTGATCTATTAATAGCTGTTCTATTAAATCTTAGCCAATACGCTTCCATCATTAAACCACAGAAGTTTATCCCTGAATTTTCTTCAGACAGCAATCTGATGTAACACAGTGAGTTCAGATTATATTCTTACACACTAATATGACTGGGGGAGTTTACCAGAGACCTATATAAGTAACCTGAAATGCAGGGCATGACAAGAAATAATCTGTGGAGTGTAGTCAGAAAAAACCAAGATCATCAGTAGCAGTGAGTTCCTGTCAGTCATTCTTGTCTACAGTTCCTGCAGGAGAGAGAGTATTTGCTCAGATTCGCGTATTTATTTGCCTGCTGTGCTTGTTTTGATATCCACCTGACAATCTGCGCAGAATGAGTGGCACAAGCAGATGCTGAGGAGTGTCAGTGCTGGGATGAGACGAGGGCTGCCTGTATTACCATTTTAAAAGGCCTGCCTGCCGAGTGCCGTGATTTCGTTCCTCCCGTACCTGTCACGCTTCATTAGGCGGCTCCCTCCGCACGCCTGTGCTGCCGAGAGCCACGCTCATTCCCTTGTTCTGGAGACAGCTTCGGCTGCTTCCTCCTCCCGCAGCATCAAGTCCGGCATTTCGGCTCCGCGCTGCGCCCGTGTGTGCGGCGGCACGGACACACCCGGCAGTGCCGGGCACAGCGACCGTGCCCGGGGCGCCGCTGGCTCCTTCCAGCCTCCAGTGCTCCGGGAGCCGCTCCTGGGCTGGGGCTCGGGAGAGAAGTCCTTTGCTCCTCACTGAGCCGTCGACGACGCCTCCGAGGCAAGAGAGAAAGGTCGTCATACATCCAGCCTGCAATTCCTACCAGGGTTTTGACAGCAGGCCTGCGGGAGCAAAACACCACCTGCAGTTAAAGCAAAGGAGTTTGCTCTCTTTACATTTATAATTTACGTAACAGAAAAATTGAACAGCATGATCAAACAGGTAATAGAAAACCTGATAGTTTAGATACACAGTGATCTTTGTATCTAAAAGAACAGCTTCTCTTTTTTTCCAGTTTAACATTCAGTAGTTGGATTAGCTTCTCCAAAACATAAGCAATGCTCGGAGATGAGAGCAAAGCTCTGTTCTCAAAGGATGCCACTTAGGAGAACAGTCATTTCTAGATGAACATTCACAAATGGTTCACCTGACTTCTTGCATAAAAGAAGCCTGAATCCACACCATATTTAGTAAACAGTCAGTTTTCCTGGCCTTGTGTGCCATAATCTTAATCTTTTGAGCTATGAAAACTCAGTTGATTCAAATCAGATGGACGTTTGTCAAAGAGTGGACAGGAGCAGTGAGGTAGTGATTTCTGAGTCACCCTCTTTTCCCAAATGTAATGTCAATAATTAGGCATAAAATCAGTGGATATATGTAATTTTACAGCATACTTGTTTGGAATCCTTTTCATTGCAAACTACAAAGTATTGCAGTGCATTTTGGAGAGTAAATGTATCATTCTTCGAAATTATTTAGGATGATTTTTTTCCCCAATAGTGGGGAGTAGAGGTTTTAGGGTCTCCTTCCTTCACTCCTTCGTTCCTTCGTTCCTTCGTTCCTTCTTCCCTTCTTTCCTTCCTTCCTTCCTTCCTCATTCATATACTGGACAATTACAGAATACTTAAGCACTAAGGGAAGTTTCCTCAATTTTCTCTCAGTGACTAACCACTTTTTGTTTTGAAATATGAAAATCTTTATACTTGCACACAGAGTTGTGTACTGTGTAAAGATGGATTTATAGTTTAGTCTCTGTTATATATTTTGGTTTAATTAATATTATTTTTCTTGTATGCAGAAAATGTATACCAGAAAGAGTTTCTATAGAATCAGGCAATCAGATAACATGCATGGTTTAACAAACTGACTTTTAGAATGCAGTCTTGATTTTCCTTGAGATTAAACATTTGGGCAAAATTGCCGGTGCAAGGTCAGGCGGAGGAGGCAGAGCTTTTACTTGTGACCTTCCCTTGCTGGACTAGGTTTCTGGAGGTTTTAGGGTGTTGAACAGCTGTTTCAGTAAAGGAACTGCCTTAAAAAGCAGGCTTTCGCTTCTTCATTTGCCTTCCTTTGACACAGTTCCCCAGGACCCTACATGAGTATAAGGTTTCCAGGAAAATGTCATGGAATCGTAGAATGGTTTGGGTTCAGAGGGACCTTAAAGATCCTCTAGTTCCTGCCCCATTGCCATGGGCTTGGACTCCTTCTAGTAGACCAGACTGATCAAAGCTCTATCCAACCTGGCCTTGAACCTTTCCAGGGATGGGGGAACCACAACTTCTCTGGGCAAGCTGTTCCAGTGCCTAATTACCTTCATAGTAAAGAATTTCTTCTTAATATCTGATCTAAAACTACCCCCTTCAGTTTTCCAGCAATTACCCCTTGTCCTATCACTGCATGGCCTAGCAAAAAGTCCTTCTCCAATATCAATGTCAATATCAGAATGTAATTTATAGTTATTAATTCAGTTTTTCTGAATGATAAACAGCATCACAAAACCTGGCAATTCCTAAACCTATGAGCAATCTGTACTTGTTCCGTGTGGTCAGCTTTGTAACCTCTTCATGCTAATAACCAGTAGGAAAAGCAACACTGGAAAAGCATTTTGAATAAGCAGCGATCATTAATTTGTACTTTCCTAATAAGGAGCTAAAAAGTGCCCACAGCACTAGAACATGGCTCAGACATGAGTCAAACTAATGAACAGAAGATGGTACAGAAAATGCTACAAAATAAATTCTAAAAAAGCAACAGGTTCACTTTAACAATAACTCAACCAGACCTTATACAGTCTCCACACTTATGGTCTTCCTTAATTCCCGTGCTGCAGCCGTGTATATTTACATACAACAACACAGTCTTTCACAGGAAGTTGATTTAAATAGGAGGAAAAGTGGAATGCAATGAAAAGATACAGGTACTTCATTCAGGCTCATAGAGTTGATAAACAATTCAGAGATACTGCTTGATACAGTGCCGTGAATATCCGCTGTAATGGCTCTGCATAATTATGGTCTCTTTGATAAATATGAGATGCACTATAACATTTACACCATAAAGAATGTTTCAGTCCTTGCCTTTCTATAGTTTATGAGCACCATCCTTTAAGATCAAATAGAAGTTAGTGACTCTGGGTGGATTAAAGCTTAAGTGCTTTTTTCAACATGAATGATAAAAGACTCTTTTTTTTTTTTTTTACAGTGAAATGGTAAAATTCTGGTAAAAGCATAAATTGTATTAAAATAGAGCATTCTATGGATAAAAGAATCACAGCATCACAAAAAGGCACGAAAATAATGCATTCATTTCCTCATTCTCTTATGAAATCTATAAACTATAGAGCCCTTCAGGAAGCATTAGATACCATTTACAGTATGAAAAGCAACCTCTTTCAGATAAGGAAATTAATCAGCATGAATCCTGTGGATCTGTTAACTACAGATAATAGTTACTGAATGTTTTTTAGGACCCAAAATCAACAAACTGAAGCTCCTCTCCCTTTGCCACCTCCCCAGACCTTGTAAGACATAGCAGGACTCTCTTAAATTACTACTTGGGTCATTGTAAAAAGCGACAGTTCAAAGAGCTGCTCAAATTGAAAAGTTTAAATTTAAACTTTACTACCAGTTTGAATCAATTGTAATTAATCCATATATTTAAAAGCCCTAATCCTCACTAAAACAAAACAACCACCTCTGTGAAATTCTAGTGTCTATTCAATCAAATATCTATCTATAGATCTATCGATCTATCTATCTATCAGTCACCATTAGCCCTAACAACAGAATATGAATTTTACTGGCCAGCTTTCATACACTGACACAATTGCCAGGTATGTGCAGGGCATCCTTGCCCATTCAAGATGGGGCTGGTGATCCCACGGCCAGCAGGACTTCTGTGTGGGCAGACTGCAGAGGTCCTCGTGTCCTTGCCACCAGGATGCTCATGTCACTTAGATCCTTCAATTTCCAGGTCTCTGGCTCTGGAAGACACTGCTGACAGCCCAGAAGGTGAAAACAGGATACCAGAGTTTGTATCATCTCTGCTTCAGGGCCAGATCCAAGCAGCTTCAACCTGTTAGATCACAGTTTCTAGCAGCTCTGGCCATAGGACTAGCACAAAGCAAGCTCTTGCACTTTTACATCTGAATATCAAACCAATAACTCAGGCTGTCGGCTCATGTACTTAATTCAGAGTGATCTTG
Organism: Rhagologus leucostigma; assembly: GCA_013397725.1. Classification (NCBI taxonomy): domain Eukaryota; kingdom Metazoa; phylum Chordata; class Aves; order Passeriformes; genus Rhagologus; species Rhagologus leucostigma. The sequence continues at coordinate 3,363,308 of VZTD01004799.1, forward strand.
CTCATTTTTATTCCCCAGATGATTCACTTTTCACACAGATGTACTGTCCTGTCACTTCAGTGGCCTAAAATTATTATCTCTAAAACTGGAGTTATAAAATACAGTCATTCACCCTAAAGGAATAAATTCATAGCATTTTAGGCAAGAAAGAGATCCATTCCCCTCATTTGGAGTCTCTTTCACACATTATGTTCTACACTGGGCCTTGGCAGGATGAGATATGTCTGTGCTGCTGGAGATGCTGTCTTTCAGATAACAAGACATAAAGCCAAAACTGTCACTTACATCACTAAAATACCTCATCACATTTCTTCAGATGCATTTCCAGGACATAGAAAGAATTATACCATGCAGAAAAAGAAGAAGCAAATAAATACTCTTCTAAACTACAAAATTATTCTTAGTAGTCCGCAATTGTGGAAAACTACAAAGATCATATAGACAGTAACTTGTATAACTCAAAGATAAGGTTCTGAAATAAAAATAAGTGAGAAAAGGAGCTTTGATTTTCAGAGACTTCCACAGCAAAAAAAAAAGTGAACAAAATTTAGTATAAATTTTTATTAATTTCTCGAAGAGAAATTCAGTTAGCCAAACAGAACCCTCAGTAGACTTTGACTTAAAAACTAAATAAAGACTCATAATGAGTTCGAGAGGGAGATCTGATGAAGTCAGCTGTTGAGGTAACTTGGTAAGCAGATGAAATACCAATTTAATAAAAGATTTTTTCCAGAAGTAACAGAACGTAAATCAGAGAGATGCCCACCAAATAGTACAGTCATCGAAGAACACAGAGAATTATTACTGCACATCACTTTCGTCTGTCACATTTCTGAATTTACATTAGCAGCTTTATTGATATGAGACAGGGTTGCCTACAACTGCCAGAAAGTTGTCATCAGTCCATAATGTCTGGATTTAAGTGCTCCAGCTGTACATTTTTTCTCAACATTATATAGTGTCCCATCACAGAGGTTTTCTGGAGTAATTGCCTTTGGATACCAGAGTGTGTTGGAAGGAGAAAGTCTCTCTTTTCTCTATGTAAGGAGTGCCTATCATTGGACAAGACCAGACTGTTGTTCCAGATAGCAAAGAGTTCACCTCACAGTAATGGCAGTGTGATACAGACAAAAATAAGCATTAATAACAGGATTTCCATGGAAGAACAGCATCCTATATAGCATCAGAAATAGTATTGAGAAAATAATACTGTCTCTGCTGTAAAAAAATACTCATGCTCCAATTTTCTATAGTTTTTTTTGCATTTGTTAATAAATTCAGATTATGGTGATGTATTAATCTGGTGTCTCCTATTTATTCTCCTTGCCTTCTAATAGGAGCAAATATCTTTTTCAGTCAAAAAAGTATACTAAGCACTTGACTATGTGATAGCACAAAGTCTTAACAAAATTTAATCACACAAAGACATTGAAATTGAATTTATACAAAGTGATGAATACGAATATTTGTAAATATTTTTTAGATGCACAAAGAGCCTGACAGGTTTGTCTGAACAATTTGTGATGCTACTAGAAATGTATTCTTGACCAGACTGTAAAAGGACATAAACGTGTAACTACATATTGCAGTGACTACCACCATAAAATCATCACTTACTGTAACACAAAAAGATTTCACAGAGTTTTACAAGGTTACATCAAAATAGAACTGCTGAATACCAGGTCTACTAGCTACAGATTTCTTTCTGTTACATTTGTGATAGCAAATCCTGAAAGAAAATTTTGGGGTTTGTGATAAACTGTATAAGCTAAGGGAAACAAGTACGAAGCCTTTAATGACAAGATCTGGACATCTGCTGATTTAACACATGAAAGATACACATTGTAGCATTTCTCAATTTTCTAGAACATCTCCACTTGGAAGTGGCAGTTCACAGAATGCTTGTTGTGCTCCTATGCCAGACATGGAGCCAACAGAACACAGGGGAGTTTCTTCTGAAGTTACATTTAAATTCCTAGATACACATGAGAAAACCTAGAACAATTTTCCCAGGTGGAAAACAATTATTATTTCTGACAGCTACTGTTTTTCTGTGCAACCATAATGTCTTTTCCTGTCCCTGAACATCCAATGCATTACCCTCAGTTGGGAGAACTGCAGAGTCACAAGAAATAAAGTAACTTTATAAAATAATTTTCTGACAGAAGGCTTCATCTTAGAAAATGGATGCTATGATGGCTTCTTTGACAAGCATTTGCTGAAAGCAACTGTACAGTAAGGTCACACACGATATTGCCCTTCCCGCCTGTATGAAAAGTACAGGCACACAGGCACAGTCTGTAAGTGCATTCAGCAAGACTTCTGGAAACATATTGTCCAAAAGCTACTGTGGAAAGCCTGCAGGCTTCATACATTTGCTTTAGATTTGCAGATATTTCTCAGATCATTAACAGTGGCTCCAGTCATCAAGGCTTGGGCCCATATTTTCAAATCACCAGAAATTTATTTTCGATACCACATCAAGCCAGTTCCTCAGATAGCATAAATTATTACAATGCATTTAAAGTCCCGCATGCACGACAGTCTGGATATGCGCAGTGTACTTGCTGTACTATGTATATGCTATAACTACCACAGATACAAAGCACGCTTCCCTGCTTTATCAGGCCTTCTCTGAATACACTATAATGTTTTTACTTGGATATTCTACAAGGACTGTGGCAGCTAAACAGTCATCTGTTGTGTGAGGATGCTCTTTACTTTGCTATTCACAGAGTTACTGAATTTATATCTGAGCACACACCCTTTGAATTTGGCTATTAATTCTAGACATTTTTACAGTGAATAATCCTCATGCAAAAAAAAGGCCAAGGAACCTGAAAGGTCTGCCTGATAGGAATGATGGAGATACCAGTAGATATTACTAGTGGGATGGACTGGGGTCACGAGCATGTCAATTATGCACAGATGCTCTGGCATCATCTTTGGCACATCTAAGTCTCTTCTGTCCATGATGTTCACTGAAGATGTGTTGCAGCTGGTGTACAGGGAACTGGAGATCATCCGTGTGTCACTGATGCTTGCTGAGAGAGAGCTATTTTAGCTCTCAAATGCAGACAGTGATGATCTGGGAAATGACATGAAAACTGAACAGAAAATTAGCATCACAGTGACAAAGGAACATGCTAAGAATATTTCAGAAGTCACTGAAGTTGCTAATTTGTGGCAATATATCTCCTTTTGCTATTCTACTGGAACAAATACAGGACTAATATTTGTAAATTCATATTTGATTGGGAAAAAAAGAAGTATGAGCTGTCAGATTAGTATTTATGTGTTGTGGTGGATAGCTAAATGTGACATATGTATATGACAATGTTGTAATTTCTTTGTTCCTCACAAAAGTGCATTTTGTCCATATACAGTACACCCCTGCTATTTATTATATTTGCAGATGGTTCTTTATTTCTTGCCCTCTCACTGCCTCCATCTCCACCATCATTGCTAGATATTTCTGAGAATGTATACAGTGTCCAATTAATATGTCTAGTTTTCTACTGAAGGTGAGCAACTCTACTGAAACTTTGAAAGAATGTAGAAAGTTTAAAGCAAAGCCTTTCTACACTGTTACCTACTGACAAAGTTCAGGCACAACCTTTTCTGTGTATCAGTCTTCATCCTTTAGAAGACCCAAAGTCACTTAAGACTACATATGTGAGTCCTAAAGTGAGATGTGATCAATCCAAGCGAAGAAGCGGGAAAAGGAACACATTTCTGAAGTTTGCTCCATCACCAATCTCAATGAAAATGATTGTCAAATCTGACAAAACTGGGGGAGCCATTTTTACCACGGGAACAGGGAGAACATGACAGATGGCAAGGTATGAGAGTCTTTTAGTGAGAGACTGTGTCTGAGTACTGACAGATTCCATGACTGAATGTGTTGTGAGGAACAGCCGGCTTGAGCAGTCAGCTTGAGAGAACAGCACTGTGTTTTGCCTGCTAAAAGAGTCTATTTGCCTTTTTAAATTTTTTTTTTGTGCGTGTCTCAACCAAATCAAAGATATGAAGTAGTACATGGGATAAGCAGGAATATTCTGAATAGCTGATCCACCATGGAAAATTCTGGGTCTGCAAATTATTTAACCACTACTGAAAAATGATTATGCTTCCCAGAGCAGTCCTTTAAGTGATAAAAAATACTTATCAGCATCAAGAAGCTACAACCGTTTAGCAACAGAGAAGACATGAATTTTTTTATTTGGAAATTAATAACTTCTTTTTGAATTCTTATCAGTTAACAATGCAGAGCCCCATAACATTAAGGAATTATTACAATGCCAAAGACTACACCATAATCACCACCAAGCGTCATTAATCTGCTAAATCTTCAGAATTTAAAAAGGTCAGTAATTGTGTTTAAAATTTTTAGCTATATGAATAGCAAGTGACCTCTAGGTCACACCTTCCCTTTCAGAGGACGGCCAGAGAGATTATGACCTCTGCTTTACAACAGAGATTCATTTTAATCAGACAACTGTCAACTTCCAAAGAAACTAGCTTTTGCCAATTATGATTACACTTGTATCTATGTCCCTGCAGTGAAGGAATCTTCTTCTCATGCTGTGTTGTCACCAAGCGTTCATGGAAGTAATTGGCAATGGATTCAGAGAAATATATACACCCACTGTCCTCACAGCCCCTGCTCAGAACTCAGCTGAAACCACCAGGAAATTTACGTTCAGTGGAAGGATGGACACAAAGTATACCCTATGAATTATAAATCTGTAGTTCACTTCAATCTTTACTTAAACTGGTCTTTCAAAGCATCTTCTGTGAGTGTTCAACAGAAAGGTGAAGGACCAGCTGCAAAATGCTTGTTAAATGCTTTAACAAACCACACATGTACAGTCTTAAATGAAACTGTGAATGTGGCAACAATTTAGCCATGTTTATCACTTGACCTCTTCCTCTAAGATATGTAAATAAAACATGCCTCAATTTATATAAAATTTGAGCAATCTGGTTAGCTGCATTTTCTTTTCCTATTTTTAGTTTGCATTCTGTGATTAAATGTTGCTGCCCTTCTAGCAAAAATGCCTCTTCTATTAAGTTCAAAATTGCCAGAACTTCTCCCCACATTCCTGTTTTGTCAGAATTCACAGTATATTTCAGAGGAATTTTGGCCAAACAGAGACTCTGGGCCATGTATAAATTTACAGAAATTTGGCCATATTCCATATCTCCTTGTATATACACTTCATATGCACCCCTCTCTCTCAAAATATTATGCACTGAAGAAAGCAAAGTAAGTGACACCAAGTGAATTGCTAGTAAAAGAAAATACATCATCAGAGCAATGGAACTAATTATTCCTATTTCGTTTCAGAAAATTTATAAAAGTTGTCCAGACACATATGCTTGGAATTGCCAACACTATTGCACAGTAACACAGTCACACAGCAGTGTCAGAACAGTCCAACTGCTGCATGTCTTCACAGGCCTCACCATTTTTCTCATTTTTCTCTACCCCTACATTTTTTTTTCCTTACAAGAGAAGAGTCTGGTACTAATAGAGGAAGTCAGAACAGCACCAATTTTACACACATCCTTCATGTTATTCAAACAGACATTTTTCTCCTATGGTTGTCCATGTTAATTGCTCACTAGCTATGCTATTTAACAGTCCAACAGCTTGCTTTAGTTTGCTAATCCTTATTATCTTTCACAAGAAGCCTACAGGGTCCCATTACACATACCTTCCAGAGAGCATCCCTGCCAACCCAGCAGGCTGAGATTCTTATGCCTGCACTGTAGCATTACAGTAATCATCTACAGAAAGTATTAGGATATAAGAATGGTTAATCTTAATGAAGATGATCATCCCTGTTAAGAGAGCAAAGGACTTACACAACTGAGGGTTGGAATCTACTCTTCAAATATACATAATTTTAGAGGTAAAAGGGAAAAACCCTGTAGTTATTGAAGATGACATAAAAGAAAAACAAAGAGATTATATTATCAATCAAAGGTAAATCACTTAAGTCATACAAATACACACATTCCGAATTAGTGGGTCACTTAGTGGTATCCAAGAAAAAAGCCTGAAGTTACCCTTCCTCATCAGCAATAAAATGATTCCAGCATCACACTTGATGTAAGGACAAAATATGGTCAAAAGTTGTCATTGGCTCTTCATCTGCTCTCCTTTTTGTCCAGATCATAAAGCAGAAAGAAAACCAGCATGGGAGGTGCTCTTCATCTTAAATGGAAAGACAGAGAGAGGGCTGCAGGTAAAGAGGAAGAAAGAGAATTACCTGGATTCTTCCACTTACTGCTGTCAGGATGTAAAGAAAGAAAGTCTTTTACTTCCCACAGGAGCAGTTATGAGCTGTTTGCAGATGTGCAGAGGTGGGTCAGTTAGCCTTTCATTTTTCATCTTGAAGTACAAGTTACTTTGCCCACCTGTGTGCTTTTAAGATGCATTATATGTCATTCTGAAACGTGGCACATACCTGAGCACCGGTAATGACTTGTTTGTCAGCCTCAACCTTCTCACAGTGAAAGGAGGCAGGAAGAAAGGAGAAAGAAAAGCCAGCTACAGCTTAGCAAATGTGCTGCCGTTAAGTCATTAAGCATGAATAGAGAAGCAATATTACAAGTCATTACTCATTAGTAGCAATGAACGTATTATTTGGGTTTATTTTTCAAGTAAATTGAGGTGAAACCTGCATAACAGAGGGCTAATTGTCAGAGGATAGATGAATAAAGCATCTAAGCTCATAGAAGAATTTCCTGAAGAGGCTAAATATCACTGATGCGGCTGTTCAGAGCAAACATCTGCTATTGAGCACTTCGTGTTTGCCCTGAGGGTCTGCTTTTGTTTTCTCAGGCTCCTTAAAGCTCGGGCTGAAGTCGGCAGGGATCCAGGGCATGCCTGAAGCACAAGAACTGTAAGATGCAATACACTCAGCAGTCAGTTGTCTCCCAAGGAAATTCACGTAGGGATCGAGACACGGGTGACGTGCTGTGGGCATGGGCCTCTGCCACGGCAGTGAGCTGTGCTGAAGCGGATCCAACGGCAGGGGCACACACAGGTGGGAAGGGTGGGTCAGCCCAACACTGTCTGGGATCTCTGCACTCCAGGTTAGGGATTGTCTCACTCGTTTCTACAGCTCTGCTTAGTACGTGCATATTCACAAAATCTGTCACAGTTCACAGTGTCCTCTGCCCCCGGCCTACGGATAATGGAGGGGCAAAGGAAGTTGGAACTTGAACTTCCCAAAGAAGAATAGTCTTCTGAGGCACCAATGAAGGTATATAAACAGACAGAATCTATGTATTAAAGGTACACAGAATTTGTTTCCTGGGAGGTAAGAGGCAGTTCTGCCTTGCTTTAGGGACAGGCCCCACTGTCTTCTTTGTTAAGGTAGGGTTGCCTTGCAGGACTGGGGGGCCTGAGTGGTGAAGAACAAGCTGACAGGGCACACCAGAGGATCCACCTGAAAGCGATGTGCTGAATCCTGCAGGAGAGCACACAGCAAGAACAGAGAGAACACGGAAGACCATCTGAATCCTGAGAGAAGGAGTTAGGAAGTAGCTGTGCTTCAAGAGTTCCTTCTGCCTACTTCACAGGAGTGCTGTCTTGCAAACCCAGTGTCTTGCTCAGTGCAAGCCATGGCCTTCTCCTTAGCTCCCAGGACTCTGGGGTTTCCAAGGGATGCATCTTTCAGTCTTCGCATCCAGGTCGAGTTCCCAAAAGTATCAGCAGCAGGGAGAGGAACTGTGTCTCTCCCCAACACTGATGTTCTGCATGCAGAGGAGGGCAAAGCTGGATCCCTACCCATAACTGGCAAGCAGCTCAACAGACCTGTCAAGCACTGCCCTCAGGTAGCCCTCAGTTACAGAAGAATAGCTATTAAATGATATACTACTTCTTTATCAAAAGGCAGCAAAATTATTCTTCTGAATACACAAAGAATTCATTATAACATGTCACTTTCAGTAGTCTTTTTTTCCTTTTTAGCAACAGGCATGAAAATGAAACAAAAATGCTAGTTTCATGTACTTTTCTTCACAATACTTTATAATTAAAAAATGAATTTCAAATGTGATTTAATTTAATATAATTGTCACAAATTGCACTGTAAATGCTTTAAAATTAAATAATCACTCCTAAATGTCATATGATTACATACATTTCTCATCTACCAAATTTATACCACATTCCTTGAGCATATATCCTCTTATACTAACACAGAAGTGTATATGTTTACCTGGATTTCTAACTATTCGCTTTTATGTACCTTCTGGTTTGAAATCATTAATTCAAGTAAAAACAAATATTGCACATTGGAATAATGATTTCAGAAGCAAAAGTGCTATTTTCAGAGTTTAAATCCAGAACTTCAGAGAGATGCTTCCATTCCTAATTGAAATACTGTTGTAAAATGGACATAAAAATAAGAGGAACAGTATTCTCTTTTTTTAATGCTTGGAAACCTATATTGGGAAGAGTGGAAGAGTACCACTGCATTTAAGAAAATACAAATTTTACTGGCAGTAGACATTCAGGTAAGCACAAAATAGACCTTGCAACTTAAAAGGAATGTAGACAATCACTGCAAGAGGGATCATAGCCATTACCCATGCCGCTGTATAAATCATGGCACAATCACCCATGTCCTAAATGAATTTCTGAACATACAGACTCTTACTTTACAAGTAGTCTATTGCATTTTGATAGTTGTACATTGTGGTTCGTTTTGTGCTTTATTTCTAACTCTTTGCGAAAAATAATCTGTGTTTCTTTTGTGTTATGAATCAGACTGCTACTTCTGTCAATACCCTCTGAAAACTATGCAAGAGAGCTTACAAATTTTTTAGTTTCATTCAAAACTCATCTTCACTGGAATATATGTGTAAAAATAATAGAAAAAAATTAAAAAGGTCAACTGATACAAGAAAATTATTCAAAATTAACCCTTCTGTCTGCCTTTATGTGGTGCTGTAATATAAAATGGCAAGCTGTAAAGACAACCCTTGTGCACAGCACAGGTTTATATCTCCTGCCACCAGACAGGCTATCAGGAGGGATAGGGCAGAGAGGTTCTATTTCGCTCATGCAGAACTTTGCTCATGAGTGAAAAAAACATCTAAATGCATGTCCAACACTAAATGCAGGCATACATATGGGCTATGAGGCAGCATAAACACATACTTAATTTTGATTCTCTTCATAGTTTAGTAGCATCTATTACTCAAACCACTCAGAGTTTAGCATATACAAATGGCTAATTTGAGGAGTTTGGCTTTGAACTTGAGGGAATATTTCTTGGTTTGGCTGGATACTTCAAGTAGAGAATAAGAACCATACACATCAATATAACAGCAAACTTGTATTTTCAAAAATTTAAATAGTACCGTTGGAACTCCTCACTGATTAAACTTAGCAGATTGATACCTCCTCCCTTTGAATCCTGATCTATCACTCAGGCTTTATGTTGATGTCAAGAATGCTGAGGTAAGCTCAGCACTTTTACGCTTTTACCTTCAGAAAAACATCTTATTTTATATTCCTCTGTAAAAAGACAGGTGCAGAGACTACCATTTATATAATCCACCTTCTGAACAGATTTACTAAGACAGCAAAAATAAGCTTACTAATGTTCTGCTTTTACAGCTTCCATCAGAACATTATTGCATAAATTACAAAATGTAATGCTGAACAACCTGCCAGAATCAAAAAGAAAACAAATCGATAGCAAGTAAATTAGTTACCTCCTCATGCATGTATATACATGTAAATAAATGCATACTGTTTACACTGCTCTGAAGATCAATAACAAATTTAGCACACACGAATTGTGGAATATGTATGTAATAACAGCACTGTCAAAGGGAAATAATTGATCACGTATATATAGACTAAAATCCAAGCACACTATTTTGAAATATCACAGAATGATAACAGCATCCTGCAGTCTATTCTGGCTTGCATATAAGTAAAATAAAAAATCAAAAGAAATACTCTCAGTGTACTAAATATAATACTGTGGGACTGGAAAAGTTGGATCAATTTAATACACTAATAAATGCACTAATAAAACTAACCTTTTGGAAAAAAGGAAAAAAATTTAAAACTTCTTAAAATGAACAGAGGTGTTAAATGGTAATCCTATAAAGCCCTAGAAATCATTATTGGTGGATTTAGACCAGGTCTTTAGATCAGGTTTACACATTATCCTGGCATCCTTCCTTCTACCACTTCCCTCCTAGCTGGCCTTGTCATTGTGTTGACAATGGCAACACACCTTGCTACACTCCTTCCAAGGAGCAGTGGAATTTAACTCTTCCAACCTAATCATCTCCTGTTACATCAGTAAATTGCACATTTCTTTGTTATAAACCTAGCATGCTTTATACCTTCTCACTTTATCCCTGACTCCATTGCAAAGGTCTCCTTACAGCTTAGCAAAACTCCAGCACAATCTAGGAACAAAGGTGTACACTCAGTCCCATGTCACTGCAAGCAACGACAGACACCTCCGTATCAAACACTACCCTAGATGCAGTGAGCTCCCTGTCCAAAGGAGGAAAAGAGCCAAGGGGAGGAGAAGCGCAGAGTCTGACAGGTCTCTGCTCAGGCTGCCCTGCTTTCCTGCCTGGGGAGGAAGAGAATCTGGGCTACTCTAGCTCCAGCCCTAGAGGATTTCCCCAGCTCAGATAACCCCTCTACATGCTATGGCTACTGCCCAGAGATGTGGGCAGTAAGTGTCCCTGTACAACCAGCATGAAGAAGTAGATTTTATTCATATTCTTGTCCCAGTAGCTTTGTCTCACCCATCACTCTAACCAAACCTGTGTCTTACTGTTCATGTTGAGTTATCTCCCAGATATCCTTCTTCATCCAAATCCTACCAGCAAGCACAGTTAAAAGAAAAAAAATGAAATATTCCCAGAGTTTTGCAATAACTCTGCTAATACCCATCTCCACTTCCACCAACAATGGGTGCATCTGCTGCATATTTCTAGAGTTTTGACTGACTCATTGAATGCTTTTCTGAAAAGCATGTAAAAGCACAAGTATGAAGCAGTAAAACTTCCATAAAGAGAGTTTCAAATATAATCTCTCTTTATCAAGGACTTCCAAAAAAATCTAACAGTTCTTCGTCATATATTCAATTGCTTTAGAAAGAGCTATTACAGAAAAAAGAGCAAGCGTTATCATGGCCACAACTGTTCTGAGTCAGAAGCTGCAGTTTGCATTTGTTATAATGAACAAAAAGAAGATGGATCTACAGGTATCTGTCATCCTAATCAAAAGGAAATATACTTTTCTTCGCAAGGTCATAACTAGATAAATAAAGTCGTAATCAGTGCAAACTGTTATACTAGAAGAAAATGTTTCCTTTCATAGCTTATCTGAGGAATACTACAGAAAATTAAGTTTCTTAACTTTCTTCACAGTATCTCTAAGGATTGTCATTTTTGAGATGAACCATTAACCAACAAATACACCACCATGTATTATGAAGTGAAAACTAGGCAGGTGTGATGAACAAAATTATAAACACTATTCAAAAAGCCTAAGGTTGAGGAAAAGTTACCAATCTCATATCTATTAGAATAACAATTTTCATCCATGAGTTCAACGGCAATACTCTATGTAGTATTTGAAAGAGAGATTAAGTTACAAAAGCATGGGTCTGGGCCAAGGGAGATGTCTTTGACATAAGCTTTCAGATGCATAGGTTATACTTTTATTTCTTAAGCAATTCCTAATGGTTATCTCCTGTACTTTAATGTACAGCCAAAGTGTCATTGGCTACTTTTTTACTCTACAAATCAAAGTAAAAAACTGTCTATGCTTTAAACATGACAGTCAGAAGATATTTCTTGAAATGCCCAAGCTAATTACAGAAGGGCTATTGTTTCCTGCACCATGGATACAGGACATTTTGTTATTTCAGTTGTCCCTTGAGCAGGAAACTTTCTTACCAAACTTCTCTAAAAAATGAGAAGCACTTTTTAACAGATAATTTCAATGACACATATTGTTTCTCATAGCAGGAGGACCACCACAACACCTCAAGAGTTATTTGACACCACGCAGGTAAAATTTTTAAATTGGGAATTAATACTACTCACATATTACAGAATTAACCTTTTGTAAGCTAAGACTAAGCTAAGATTAGCATAAGCTAAGATAAAAACAAGCCAGTAAATAAATCAGCACCATGCATAGATCATGCATAGATCATCACTGTTCCTTGAACTATTCAGAAGATCAGTATAGCCCCTAGAGTCCCTCACTTTATTCAAATAGAATCTTAAAATTCAGAAAACACATGCAAAAGGAACATCCATGCACAATTCAGCTAACAAAAGGACTTTTACAAGAGTATATCAAATCATTGCAGATGACCTATTGCTAAATACTCCTTTTTTTCGCTTCACTTTGTAACTAAGAAGTAAATTTAAACCTATAGTTTTATTACACTTTCTTTTCTTCTTTTTTTAGAGAAGCTGTTATATTTTGCATTGATATTACAAATAAATTTTTCTTTAGATGGAAATCAAATCTAGACTATTTTAATAATACTCTGAAACAAGACAGGAATTAACCTTAACATGTTTTAAACATTCCACAACAAAATTATATACAGAAGTTTCCAATTTAAATTTGAGACATTTTATTTATTTATTTACTTAGTATATTAGATATACTTCTAATAACTTTTATTTGTGTGTCTTTCATTCTTTTTTATAATATAGGCTCTAAAAGAAAAGACAGTCAGGTAGGAAACTACCATGGAAAACTTACTATGCCTTCAAACCTTTATGATGTTTTTCTCTGATGCATGTTAAGCAACTTCAGGTAAAAAGCCAAGTAAGTAAAATAAATAATAAATATACCTAAACAATGTGTAAAAATAGTTGGATTGATGTACTCATAATCAAAAAGTACTAAGCATTTATGAATGATGTATAACATAGTGGACAGTTCTGCATGGGAAATTCCTCTATGATTTACGAATCCAGTTCAAGTTTACATTCACTTTGATGATTTCATCCATTTTCCTTCTCCATAATGATTCCTCTGCACATTTGTGAAGCAGCAGATTATCACCCTAATTGCCCTACCATCTCATCAGATTTACTGTTGAATTCATAATAATGATGCATCCTCTCAGCCACCAGATCACTGTCTCATGTCTTTAGCTAAATCACTGGCAGTCCCAACGTCTGGCATATTCAGGCTATATCAAACACAGCGACCTCTTGGAAAATAACTTCCTAATTATCTGTGTGCCAACATGTGCCAAGGCATCATATTGCATGGATAGATAATTTGCTTATTTTGACCGTATGGAAGTCTGAGAAGATGTAAACCAGCTGTTACTACATGTTTGACTTTCTATTTCCAGCATTGGGTTTTGAGGAAAATTAGTCCAATTGCTCTAATTTTAAATACAGATAAATCTGTATTTCCTTCTGTTTCAGAATAAGAATCACATTCAGCCAAATACTGTGTTAAATATAGTGGGTTTGGAAAACAAATCACCAGAGAAAAAAAAATTAGGGTGGGGAGGGGCACAACACAGGAAAGTGGGTTTGGGTTGTTGGGTTTGGGTTTTCCCCAGAGAAAGTGGTATGAGGTTTTTTTTGCGGGGTGGGGAGATGTTGCTTTGCATTAACTTTTAAATACACTTGATGTATTCATATTCCATCTTAAATTTTGCAGTTTCTTACTGTGTTGGAAACGCCACTGTAAAGGAGTACATAGAAGAGAAAGTAAGTACAAAAAGAGAAAATTAGGAAAAAGCTGAGATAAGCACAAAAGAAAAAAGGAAAGATAAAAGCCTCGCATAACATATGGACATGAAGAAAAGCTAGGAAAGATTCAGGCTGAAAAACTAGCATTCACTGACAAAAGGTCAACAGCTAAGTTTTCGAACATCAAACCAAATTAAATTCCCACTTAGTAGTGAAAATCCAGCTTGGATTCCTCTGCGTGAAGAACACAGCAAAAGGATAGTAACTATCATTGAAGCACGACACATCCTGAACTTCTTTCTAATCGGTTAAGCACACCCAGAACTGTGCAAGAAGGAGAGAGAGCTTGTTCGTTCTGGTCTGCACAGATGTAGAGCAGCAAGTTCTCTGTCAGATCTGCTGACATCTGACGGTTTCTCTCTCTCTGTGAGAACACAGGGCTATACATACGGAAAAAGCTGGGAAGAGGGAAACCTGATAGTGACTCCACACAACCCCCTCCTCCTTGAAACTCCCGGAAAGCAGGAGCGTTTCACAGCAGTTGCAAGCAGCTTCCAGCAAAGATGAGAAAGTTTGCAACAACACTTGCAGCATATTCTGTCTGCAGTATAACATTTGCCTTCAGGGAGGATTTTTACAGTCTGTAGAAGCCTAGCAAGAATTTAGGCTTTTGTTTAGGAAAGCACTTGAGTTCATACTAACTCTTACTGAATTCAGCAGTTCCTAAGCTTGTGCTGAGCCTTCAATGAGCTGGATGGTGTTCAGAACGTGCCCAAATGTGGCTCAAGTACATCACTGAAACAGGGCCTCAATTGTTGTAAAATGATTTTGGGGTCCTCTGCATGCAAGTAGTTTGCAAACTACGGAAATAGACACTACAATATTTAATCCTACATATGCTCAAGAAATACCAGCAACCTTTAAAATATATTTGCTCTGAATATTAAAGGATTTCATAGTAACAGATTCAAAAATAAATGTACCTGAATTATTTATTTCTGTTATTAACTTATTTATAAGCTACGGGAGTCACCCACCTGAGCAATAAGCATTCTCTGTGTAAATTATTTACATTTGAAAAACTGTTACAAAATGTGTGATGACTTGTTCATGCAAAACCTGATGGGGGATCATTGTTAGGATGGCATAAATGAAAGCCATTACCTACACAGGAAAATTAGCTGCTTAGCAAGTTTCATATACTTACAAGCTAGAAAAAGGTCAGATATTAATGTTCCCATGAAGAAAAAGAACAGGTTTTGTTTATCTACTCGTCTGCATACATGCAAAAGTGCACATATGTGACTATAAATAAATATATATCTTTATATGTAACTCTGCAAGGAGGTTGATTTGCCCATTAGCACATTTTGACATGACTGATATTCTGAAGCACTGTTAATATTGTTCTCCTTGATACAAGACTCACTTGGATATTGAATCTCTTGCCTGTTTTTTCTTTTAATTTTCAAAACATCTCTCACCAGAATCCCTTCAGGATATACCTTTGAACCTCCTCTTTAAATGTGTAAAGAACTTCAAAGTTCTGTTAGTAATTTATGTATAGCATGATGGACTGAGGTCAGTTCACAACTGAGTTCCCAAGGTAAGAAAATTAGATGATAGAAAAGGCAATATAAAATGCCTCCTTGCTCAAAAGTTCACACAGAGGCAGGCTCTGCATGCCTTGTTCATGCAGGCAGTCCCCTTTGAACCCAGAACTCTTGTTGCCTTGAGATTTTTATAGTCGTTCACACCAAGGTGGATAAATGTCAAAGATGCCAGGCCTTTAACCTAGCAGCAATTTATCACACTGAGTTCACTGAGCCTCCAATCAGACATGGTTCAACGGAGATGGTTTGCAGTTATAATCAGATGACAATGCCAGAGCAGTCCCAAAGTTAACTGGCCAGCTGCCTGTGCAGCTTACTTCCTGAAGCATCCCTCACTGTTTACGTCCAGGGTGATGCAGTAGCTGATGCACCACAGGGAGTGCCCCAATGGAGCCTTTCCATCCTCTCAGCACGTCAACCACTCGATCCCATCTGCCAAAGCACAGGACAGACCACTGAGAGAACACAGAACAGTCTCCTTAACAAATGCTCCTGTTGTTGTCCAAGGCAAGCGCAGAACAGGCTTGTGGGCACAATGGATTCAGCCTGTCCATAAAGACAGTGCAGTTCAGGCTCCCTAGTGTTCCCATCTGCCATCTCAGGCAAGTGTAGGTTTTGCCCATGCATAACTAATGACATCAAGATTTTCTTGGGTTAAATGTTCCACTTTTGCACTTCAAAACCTAAACCCAGCTTTTTGATATAGCACATTTGTGGAGCAAACTTGATATAGAATGTCATATCTGATTTATTTGGCTCAAAATCCTACATTGATCCAAATGTAATATTTAGGAGTACTTGTCCCTGCCATCACTTTTGTCTACCAAAAAAAAATCTTTTCACCTATACAAAAATATTAATGAAACTTTTAATTACATTTCTAAACTATATCATGCACCTAAATCTGCTCAACAAAGCTGAAAATCAGGCCACCTATTTAAAGTGTAAAATAAATTATTCAGAGAGAACATCTGCAAAATTGTAACCTATTTCTTCTTTCCTATCTTCCATTTTTAAGTATTCCTCCCACCACCATTTTGACTTCTTTTCTGTCTTTATGTGTTTCAAACACTTAACCAGTATTAATAGCAAAAAATTACACCATACATTTATCCTGGAATAATACAAATTTTTGGTATCAATTATATATAAAATGTGTACTCTGGGGTAAGAAGTATTTATTCATTTCTACATTGGTCCACACAAGTCAGTGAATTGGCTACGTAAAATGAAAGAAAATAAAAATGTAGGCAAAGCGTGTATGTGTATACACAGCTCCCGTTATCAACCTGAGAGTTTGGCACAAAGGTCCAAACTCTGTCCAAAAGAATGTCTTGTTACCAGTAATTTTCTTAACTTACCAAGATGATCATCAATGATGATCTGCTAACGATGATCATATTTTTAAATGTAAATTATGCCTAGGTCCAAATAGTGATTTAATGACGTGAAACTCAGTATTAATGCTGTAATTACTTCTTTCACTGTGTCCTGATAGGCAGATATTCATCAGGGAATGCTCAGAGCAGCATGTCAGCTTCTCATGCCATAAAACAAGCTATGAAAATACCAACGTATAAAAGATCCTTAAAGAGAGATTTATTAAAACTCATCCATAATTTTCATGGCTTTTCTGAGCTTGAGACCTATCCACTTACATTAACACAGTTGCCTCTGATCAGCATTGCTTTTAACTCAAATTGTCTCCAGCTTATTAATCTAAAGAGATATCTGTGATGAGTGTAGACTGGGAAGCACATTTAGAAAACAGCTGCTGTTTAGCATTTACCATAAAACTTCAAGATTCCTAGTAGGTGTTCTTTAGAAAAAAAGTCAATTAGTAATTTAGAGCAGAACAGAACTCATCACAATTTCTGTCCTCAGTAGCACCAGGGGACTTCTCTTTGATTAGAATACTGGCGGTGGGGACTTCCTTTGTATCCTTCATAATGGAGTTTACGTTGTAAAGGCTTTTTCCTTTTTTAACACTACAAAACTCAGAGCACTGATAGACAGCTCTGTCTCTCATCTTTATCTCAAAGGACACAGATAAAGTCTGTTGTTAAATTAGTCAGTAAGGATGGAAGATAATCCCTAGCAGAGAGGTTGTTAGGCAGATCAAAGATGAAAGTGTCTAAACACAGGGCTCAGCTATGTAATTAATTGTGTTCATGCAGAAGTGCTTAACCACTAGCATGGCCCCTCCATCCTAGGATATTGATCTCCAGGAAACAAACTATATCCTATCTGGCAATTGCCCAGAGATTACTTATTAATATCTCAGCTTGGTATCCAGTGGAGCAGAAAAGCACAGGGAATATATACAGAATATATCTGTAGCCACTGCAAACAGCAGCCCCCGCTGGTTCCACCAGTGTTGAATTCAATCAGATTACAAAACGGCTGCCACTTGCTTTCAGGTGAGTTGTATTTAAAGGCATTTGCCATTCCCCATGTCCTGCTTCTGCTTGGCCAGGAGAAGTCTCAGAGTGAAATTCTCTGATTACTCACTGTTGTTGAGCAGCAGAGTATGACAATGCAAAAACATGAAATCTGACATTAATAAATAAGAGGATCAGATTTCTAGGCAAAAGATACTAGGCACACTGAGCTCCACATTAGAGGCTGATAGAAAACTATACTGATTGCAAATATGACTAAATCAAGCATAGTATACTAATCAATTAAAGGGGTTGCTTCAGTACATTCACAAACTAGAGGCTGTTAATTTGTAGTCATAGGAGTACAATCAAAGACACTGACCTAATTTCTGCTCTAAACAAAGTTCTGTTTAATTATATACCAAGATTTGACATATACCTAACATGCATTAAAGCAGTTGACAGCATGCACTCTTACTCAGAATATTTGTAACATCACACAGCAAAGTGTTTTTAAGATACCTGAATTCACAACAGTTGGTTTCACCAAACTATGACTGACTGCAAGCTGCGATCTAAATCTTCCCGTGGTTTCCCATTGCAGCTTTACATTCAAGCTGATGAACAGCGATGCAGGCTAGGACAAGAGCCCACTGCAAAGGTCAGATGGCCTTCACTTAAGACCCTACACTTAAAGACATGAGTTGTAGGGGAGACTCACTGCTGCACTGCTGCCTGTCCTGGGTGCTGGACACAGTGAGGATGGCTTTGCCAGTGCCTGTAGAAGAAATGGTCATGCTCAGCACTGTGGACAGAGATCTGGCTACTCCACGAACATCTGAAACCCCCTCGTTCTTCCACCATTGATTATAAGGCCTTTATATCCCTGGTATAACTTCTGGAAGGGATGAAAGGAGTCATTCTAAGCTAGCTCCTTCTCTTTGTCTTGGCAAAGACGGTAGAAGTCTGCTTTTGCTGCTTCACCATCTTCTTTGAGACACACAGTGTTCCACTGAGCTTATATTAATACATCCTTTGAAACACGTATGTGAGTCTGCAAGAGAACACCACGAGCTGACATGCTGTGCAATCAAATAACAGCTTCAATGCAATACAGAGAGGGTTTCTTTCCCAGAAGCTGTGTTACACAGAATCTGACATGATTTTTTTTTGTGTTGGGTTTTTTTTATAGAGAGGATGCTGAATCAGTAATTTGCTGTTGAATGTTTGGAGGGCACTAGCAGAGCTGCTTATTATCACTTGCAAATAAACTGATTTCTTTACCTACTTAAAAGGTGTAAAGAATAAGGAATATCCTCTGGGTTTTTCATTTACTAGCTAAGCAAGACACATTCAGGTAGGAATGTAAGCAAAAAAGACACCTAAATAGTAATGTTCTTTTATTTATTTGCTCAGCATTTACTATCATTGCCTGTGATTTAATTTGCAAGGATGTGATGAGGCGTATATAAACAATGACCAGAAGCTCTTCAGGAGATTGTCTAATATGGATTGATAACGTAAGGAGTTAGTAATAACTGTCCACAGTATTGTTAGGGCACACTGAACCATGCACGTTTTCGTTCATTTGTAGTCCAAAGTTACAACCCATGTGAAACTTTCAAAATGCTTAATTAGCAGTAATAAGGCATCAATACAGCCTCAATGTAATTGAGGGGATGAGATAGCTCTCCAGTTTGGCAGCTACTGCTGGAGCAGAAGAATTTGCTTATCTCATATTCAGCAATTCATCTTGTATCAGAATTTTTCTGTTATTTTTCTATAAGCTTTGCTAAACAAAATTGAAAAAAATCAGGTGTTATTAGCTGAATAAAGTAACATTTTAATACTCTGAGAAACTGAGTATGAAGTGCTAGTAAGGTATCTTTATAAAATAATGTCACCAAAAGCACTTTATGTACTGCTGCATAAGAATGTAATACTTTGAAAATGTTTCTATGTCACAGCACAGTGTTATTTCATGAGATTCAACTCCTGCAGACTAAAAAGAACCATGTTGACATCAGAAATGCATGCATGTGGATTTTAGGAAAACAAGCCTGTCATGGTTTTTTTATTTTCTCAGATTTAGGTTGCTTTCTAATATCCCCATTTTTTTTTCCTCAGCCAAGATATAAATTTGCTTGTGAAGGAAATAAAAAGCCAAATTAGAAGTATAAACAGAGGAACTACATTTTCAGCTGCCTAAGTACCTTCTGCTCTTTTTTATATGCATTGCCTTGTTTACAAGATTGAAGAAGGGGAACACTGTAGGAAGAATCCTAGCTTTTAATGAAAAGCACCTGCATCGTGAAGAAAACTCAACAGCACTTCATCCTGATGAGCTGTAATTTCTTACTTTGTCCTAGCTTCTGAACCTATTTAATATGCAAAAGCAGAAAAACTACAAGTATTTTCAGGTAGACAGCCACCACAGAGGCAATCCAGCAAGATCTACAGCCATAAAGAACCACCACAAGTCTGAATGAAACCTTTGGAGTGTAAAATGCTATAAACTTGGCCTCAGTCGCATAGGGTAGTCACATACTAGATACATTATGCCAAAAAGTGTTTTATTTCTTTTCTAAAAAAAACCCCAAAAAACATGCTTACAGAGAATGCCTTTATATAACAGATAATTTCAACAATTTAATGCAGCACTGCCAGAAATGAAATTTCCACTGATTAAGAAGGTTTTATGGAGGCATAACCAGAGAAAGATGGAATTGAATGAGCTCTATTCATAAATACTGTCAGGACTGACAATCATTTCAAGACTGCTGGTTAATTAAAATACCACTACTCATACAGATTACTATATTCTACTTAAGGCTTTATGACTCTCATTCAACACTCTTTCACACATAAAATTGTCAAATGGTTGAATTTCTGTTCTGTTTAAAATCCTTCTTTCTTATCTCTGTTATAAATAAGTTTTATTTGTTTTTTTTTTTATTTTGTTGAGGGGGAGGGCAGAGAGACTATGTGGAGGTTTTCTTTGCAATAATGGAAAAATCTTAGTAAAATTTCACCCATCTGAATGGAAAAAAAAGAACTTTGAAACAACTTTGACTATTCCCCATTGAATTCTTTCAAATGGTTAATGACAGGGGTTTATCTCCTTTCTTGTTTAAAATCAATCACTTAAAGAAAAATCTTCCAAGAAACTGTCCAGAAGTACAAGAAGGCCTTTCGTTTGGAAAACATGTTATGTTACATAATATAATTTATACTATGAAATATCTGGGTTGTGAATAATCAATGCAGAGAAAGTGTTTCTAGTAATAGCTCTAGCAAATTGGGTAATTCTACTCCAAAATATTATTTGTTTCACATCATTTTGTGTCATCTTTACGATGTGTCTCACAGCTGCTTGTATTTTATTATGTCATTTTCAGACTTTGCTGCTGCATATTAATGTGAGATTTGATATTAAGTATTGTAAAATAGTACTCTGTAAGTAAATGACATCAATATCCAAACAGTACAAACTGTATTTATTGCCTCTTCATGTGCTATGACATGCCAGAGAAGTTTACTCAGCATTGATGGTTGTCCTGCTTACTTTTGGATATGTCGCTAAGCAAATTTCTATTTACTTGAGCTTTTATGGAGTAGCCATATGTTAATTACTTCTCAATCACCTGTGAAACTGCTTTTCTTAATGCATCACATTACAATCCTATTAAAGCAGATGTACACTCTCTTTAAGTTAAAAAGCCCATGTTGAAGGTATGGATTTCCAAGCAGGATCTACAACCCATCATTTCACCAAAAAAGGTTCCCTGAAATAAATCACATTATACTTTGCCTGAATACAAAATGCAAAAAGACGTATAGGCTATTTTTTTTTAGCCTCTTGGCCCAACCTAATAGAATCTGCTGAAGTGAAAAAATCTTCTGGTAATATTGTTCAACTTGCTGCACAAGACCAACAGGGTTTGAATCCGGGTCTGTGACCATTAATTGCCTCAGCACCTTGCTCTGGAAGATTACTACAGACAGAGAGCTTTAATTCAGGAATTTAGATGACTGAACCAGCACCTTTCCCATATTCACGTGGGGTTATGCTAACACCTTTTGTCATGGAAAGAGTGGGAATTCCTGGCTTCTGCACCCTTTTGCCTTAGGCACAGTACACCCAGGAATGCACACCAAACTCCATTGCTGCAGATCACCCACTTTATGGCTAACACAAAAAGGATCAAACAGCTTGTAATTTAGAGAACCTGGAAGTTCTGTACAATAATCAGTTCTTTGAAGTGCTTGAATTTGTATGAAAAATGCATGAAGAACAGAGAGTGAATGTACGCAAAGAAACTGCTTGCTGAGTAAAACACGATCTTTGAATTATCTCAAGATGACTATGACTTTAATTTGTTCTGTGATCTCTTTCTTTGAGTTCTATGGCTCTGAAAGTGGAATGATGTAATTCTTACATAATTTGGTTATTTAGCACCAGCTTATGACTGTGCTACAACATAGTCAACAACAAGAGCAAAAAGTTTCACTGTTTATGCAGGTATGTGGGTAGTCATTACCTTTTACCCTACATGGAAATAAGGAGAGTTATGACTTTCTGCAACAGACCACCATCCTCTAGATATTTGTACAGCCATCTAGGCTTTGGTTTGAGCTTTCATAAAAGTATGAAGATGTCAAGGTGCTGTAATAGTCCTAGAAGTAAACAGAAGATGAAACACGTTTTCAGAAAGGTCAATCAATCATTTACTGTACTTGTATTTTTATGTTCAAATGCTGCATCTGACTTCGTTGGTGAAGTTTCAGAAGATCCTTAGAAGAAGATCCTCCTTTCAGAAGACTCCCTTCTGTCATGCCTAGACTTCAGAGTAAAAACCATTATGCTTGTTGCTGGGATTGTTTTTGACCCTTAACTTCATTTTTTTAAGTTAAGTGAAAGAAGAGAGGAAAACTGTTAATATGCAAGGCTTGGGAAGTAGAATATAAGTACCCAGTGAGTACATCCCCAGGTGCAGGCTATTCATGCTTGAAGGCAACGTAACTATTTTGGTCCTTTCTAGGAGGTTCCATCTCACAAATGCATTCAGAATACAAAGACCAAGTAGTCAAAAGCATAAAAGCACTGCTGCCTTTGTCTGTTTAGAGGCCACAAACACTACAAGAGCCAACTTCAGAAGCCAAGTACTTATCTAAAACAATAAAAAATGTCATAAACAAAGCAGTCCTTGAAGAGACAGAAGAGGTTTGTGTTCAGATGTAGAGAGAAAACATGAAAATTTAGTCCTGGATTTTTCTCTCCTGAGAGCTGAATCTCCAATGTTTTGCAGGAGTTCATACAAAGAATGAATAAATATAAGTTTTGTTACACTTGAGTAAGTAAAGTTGCAAAGCTGAGATGGGAAAATAAGGGATGAAAGAAGGAGCAGATTATTCAAAAGCTGAATTTCTGTTCAGCTTGCATTTTCCACATCTATTGTTTCCTTCTTATTCCCCAGCTCGAATACAGTGAAAAGTTGCTCAGATGAGCAGGCAAGAATTACTTAGACACACAGCATAGATTAAAATGGCAAACTGCCACAGTCTTTAGCACAGAGGAACAGTACTGTAATCCTACCAGGCCTAAATTGAAGCCAAGGCAGGTTTATAGGATAACAGAGCTGAGAAGGGGTGAAACAAAAATCTTTTTGTCCACTCAGCTTAAGAGTCATGCCAAGAGATAGGAGTTGTTTCCCCTCAGACTAAAGGTCTGGTCTTTATACAAAACTCACCCATGCAGAAACCTCTTGAGAGACAGTTTCTGGCACACTGATGAAAGGCTTGACGTCTTTTATTTTACTTCTGCTGACTGCTTCCACACTGGACCTCACCTCTTCACTCTCTCCTTCAGGTGAGTAGCGATAGATATGAAAGAGCATGGTTTTTATCCTGATGCATTAAAAGAGCCAAGCTGGCCAGCTCTGCCCCACCTAGCTGGCATTGCTACCACAGAGGGCCATTTTTCTTCAAATCACTATCTTCTAGGCCAGCTTATATGAGGTTTAATAGAAGAATCCTTAATGGATCTCTGAGAAAGAACAGAGCTCACTTCCTCTCTCCTACCTAACGGAGGAGGGCAGCAACGAGTCTCAGTAGTTCTGAGGACAAAATTCATTTGTTTTAGTGATAACTCAAACACCTGCTCACCCTAAAGCTCCACTGCCTACTCATGGCTGCAATAAAAGAGAGAGATTGCCATATTATGAAGGTCAGCACTACCTTTTTTCATGTATTTCACTGCTGCAAATAAAGGTGTACAGGAGAGCGCGCATGTGGCTACAATGTTTGATAAAGACCAGGTTGCTGAAACAAGTGGTCTTCTAGAAGACCTAGCTTTTAAAAAGTTTGGGAAACTTTGCGATAGTCACTGAGTGATGTGAGTGAACAGATGTGGAATGTAGAAAGTGTTGGTAGAGAAAGCGTTGTTAAGAATTGTTAGTCACTATTTAGACACTACTGAGGATGGAAAATTCCTTAAAAAGTGTTTGCAAGAAATGTTTATTTTTTCCACACTAAATGTCATCTTCTAAGAGAATAAAGTGTCTGATGCTTCATGGAAAACCTCTCAGTGGAATAATTCTGTTCAGACTGCTAAATCTTGTGCAATTTATCCTCTACACATAAGAATATATTGCAAACATCAGTAATCCGCTGCTTGGCAGTAGTACTAGATGTGTGAAATCTGGGTTTGAGCTTTTAATTTTGTAAGACAAAGCCAGTGGGATGACACAACTTTTGCTTCTTAAGTGAATACATAAGAAACAGATTTCTGAATAAAATTATATATGCTTGTTCAGTACAAGTCTGATCCAGTCCAAACCTGGTCTCAATCGTGTTTGAGTGTCAACTGGCACTTAGGCATGAGCTGTGGCATTTCAATTGCTTTGGATTTGGTTTATGCTGCATATTAGCAGGGGTAATCTGGTGTTTGACAGCAAATGGAGGCGCAGTTTGGGATTTCCATACAGGCTAAATTTGACTTTTCTAATGTGCACCATCCTTAGCTAATCATTGACTAAACTGATGCCTTTCCCTGGGCTTAGAATCAAAAGCCAAACACAGTTAGAGGGGAAAAAGGGTTTTACCTCAGTATTTTTTTAAGGACCCTCTGGTGTGCCACATCCAGGCAGAAAGCACCCCCGAATGCACACCGAAAGTGCACACCCGAAAGATGCACACCAGGATGCCCACCCCAAGACGCACGCACACGATAATTCGCGTATACAGTTATAGACCTTGCACATTAGCATATCTGTCAAAGATTCCCCAATGAGAGGCTCAAGAGAAGCCCCCGTCCTGAGGAATGTTCCCCCTGAATGGGCCTCTCTTGGTTTACAGAATGTGTTCTGGAGAGGACTTTGGTGTCTGGGGCTTTCTGACCCAACTTTGGGGTTTTCAAGATGTTTAGTCTCCTGGCTTAACGGAACTTTGGGTCTAAGCTGGTTATCAGACTTGGGGAATTACAAGTATTTGGGCTAAAAGGGTATGTGAAAGGATATATGAGAGGGGTATATGAAAAAGCAAAAAATCATCATGGCATCAAACAAGTTATAAGGGTTTCTATCTCTGGAATAAAATTGCATTATCTAAAGGTGGCCAAATATAGCCCATAAAGTAATTTTTAAAAAAGTTTTCATTTTAAATAGGTAGATGTATCTACCTGCCTGGCTTAGTTGCATTATGCTACTAACCAGTTCCTGAAACTACAATCTTTCTAAAATATTATCTCTTTTTATTTACATTTCTTTTTATTCATCACCTCAGCCTGCTTCTTAGCATGGCAAGGAAGAAAATGCTTTTTCCATCTAAAGTAATGCTTCACCATTTGGGATGGACTTTACACCTCCGCTCCCTCTCTGGGAAAAGTCTTCCCCTCAGAAGTTGTGCAGTCAATGGATTAGGGCCATCACTTTCTTTTTTGCTGTTGTTTCTTTTTGGGTTTTATTTTCGGGTTGGGGTCTTTTTTGGTCAGAACCAAACTAATGAAAAATGTTTCTCCTTCCAGTTCCTGTGGCTTCACTGAAGTGTCCAAAATTTAATTTCCTTGCCTGCCATGGTAACCAAATTAGCTGGTTGAAGAGTAGCACATGAAAGTTTTATATTCTCTCTGAGAATAAAAGTCCATTCATTCAGACCAGTAAGAACTAAAAGACTCATCACTAGCCTCATTTTCAGGACTCATCTCAAGGCAGTAGGGACCAGGGCAGTCACCAGGGCTGTAGGTTTTGGCTCCCTAACTGCAGCCCTGGGACTTGATGCTACAGGTAGGCATAAGAGAAACTGTTGCAGAAAAGACTTTTGGTCAGATTATCCCTGAGAGCTGTCTAACTTCTTTCTCCTTTGCATCCGTTCAATGGTCATCATGATAGTTCTCTAAATTCCACTTACACTAGACAAAATAGTTTAACTGCTGTTAATATTAACAGCTGAAAAATTCAATGGCACGGCACTCTGCATGCTGAGAATACAATACGAAATCACCAGGGCAGATATGTTTGATACGTAAATACTCTACCACAGCTCAAGCTGCCTCTCCGCCTTTTTCAAGAAGCATCTCAATCCCATGCACAAGGCATTCTGCTGGAGTTTTGATTGCACTTGTTAGAGATACTATGCCATCTCACAGACATAACGATACTGGATTCAGGGCATGCTCTGTGCTTGCAAAATCACATCTGAGCACACTAAAGCAGAGCAGCTGCTTAGCATTATCTATATCATGAAACTGCAGACAAGGACTGGTTTAAAAAAAATTTATTATCCTTAAGTTATCTTTGCTTATCACTAATTCTTCAACATTTACCACTCACTTCTTCACCTGCCCCCCAGATTATATTGAGGCAAACGAAAGACAAGTCGTGTATGGTGTTTAGGGACCAGAGCACAAGTCTTACGAGGAGCAGCAGAGCGAGCTGGACCTGTTTAGCCTGGAGAAAAGGAGCCTGAGGGGAGACCTTACTGCTCTCTACAAGTACTTGAAACGTGGTCATAATGAGATAGTGGTTGTCTCTTTTCCCATGTAGCAAGTGATAGAACGAGAGGAAACAGCCTCCAGTTTCACAAGGAAAGGTTTAGAGTGCATATTAGGAGAATTCGCTTCACCAAAAGGGTTGTCAAGCACTAGAACAGGCTGCCCAGGGAAGTGGTTGAGTCACCATCCCTTGAAGTATTTAAAAGATGTGTAGATGTGGCACCTATCATCATGGCTTACTAGTGGGCTTGGCAGCGCTGGGTTAATGGCTGGACTCGGTGATCTTAAGGAGCTTTTCCAGCCTAAGTGATTCTGTGAGTCTATATATTCCTTGAGGATCTTGAAGAGCAGCAGGTATGGGCACTACACATATGTACTTCTCCCTGAACTCCAGCACTACAGAAAACACACGCATGTGGACTCTGTCAGTGTGCACATGACATCAGCTACTCCACTTCTCCTTCAGAGAAAAGAATCACAGAAAAACTTAGGACAGATCCCTGGAGACTGTAAACTGGGCAACTAGGCACTTAATCAGTTTGCCCAGGATCTTACCAGGTAAAGTATTGTCCACAGTCTCTTGGGCAGTGTGTTTCAGGGCTTAGCCCTCCCATGGTTCTCAGCACTTCTGTGAAATTATGTTCTTCACTACAAAGATTTAGAAATAAATACATGAAAAATAGTTGGGGATTTCATCTGTGCATACAGCTAATTTGATCTCAGCCACAATGTGGCTGCAATATTATACCTCATATATTATATAATAATCATAAAGTAGTTACGGTAACACCATAAAAATAAGAAACTAGTTCTGAAAAACCATTTTTGTCACATCCTGTAATCTGTGCACGATATTTTAAAGATCAGATTTTTTAGAGAAAAGTAAATTCATTTTCTGCTATCCCTTTGAGATCTCTTGACTACAGCTCTCTATATTCAGTAGTAAGTGATTTTCAAGGCTCCAGATAAAAGACTGTTTTCCTGATATTTTTCTAAAATATGCTGTAAAATCTGTTTGCAAAAGATATTATCCATAGAGGCTTTTAAGCCTCTGTTCACAAATTAATTTGCTGAAGACAATCACAGTTATGACCAAAATAATGCATGCTTATCCCTAGATGCAAGAGTTCATGCCTAAACTTTTTGCACAGCAGCTTTTAATTGCAGAAAGCAGTTCACTGAATTGGTTTTCATTATTTAGACACCATGCTGTTTCTCTTGCTAAAGGTACTAGGATTGCTACTTGTGTATTTGTTTATTTTTGCACTATTTCCAAATCAGACAATAAAATTCCTTCTGGCATTTCACTTTTCATTAACCATTTTTGAATATTTGTCCATTTGGTTAGTCTGGTATAACAGAAAATTGCTATAAAGAGAGGGCTAGAAATAGGAATAAAAATGTCTTTGCTACCAAGACCTACCACTTCTGTATTATTTGCAATATAACAAGACTGAATAGCCTTAAAACAGGTTTGGAAATGCATTATGGTGGCATTACAGACCCCATATTCAGAAAATAATTCTTGTTCCAAAGATCAAGTCTAATAATATGTTTAACATGTTTTAAGTCTAAAACAGATTAAAGAAAAACCTAAAATATAAATCCAAATTTAGCAGATTGGGGTTTTAAAAGTTCAATTCAATACACATGGCCGTTCCAAAACTTTAAATGTAAATATTTTTGTTCTTTACAAATTACCATGTTATTTTTTGATCATCCACTACTATTGCAACACTGGTATTATTGCCTCATTATTACTGTATGTTCTCTGAGCCCTAATTATGAACAACAATCCCATTGGGTCAGGCTCTGTGGTAATATTAAGTAGATGGTCAGAAATGCATTCATGGCTAATTTTGATTTTTTGATTCACAGAGATGACATTATCAATCAATTCCCATCACAAGAATTCACAAGAAGCCCACCCCATACCCATTATTTTCAAGGTTCTCCTTATTATGTCTTTAGGAAGCATAATGAAGATGCAGATTTGGACTGGGGAGTCTAAGTTTCATACAGATTCAGAGAGTTTTTCACATGTTAACCAAGAGCAATTACAATCTTTTTTTCTCTGTGTCTATCTTCACATGATGGTTCAGTCCCACAGTTGCAATATATTCCAGCCTACCTGTTTTGAGACATGAGGACAAATTATGTAAAACACAATTAATCTTTTTCCTCTCAATCTTAGAACTAAGGAGAGTCCAGTTTGAAGACCAGATCAAAGTTTAGACTTCACTTCCCATTAACGTGAAGATAACCAAGTTCACGAAAGTTTCCCCACTATTCAGTGGATGATGACCATGATTTCACAAAGTGACTTACACACTTGGTAGGACTTTTTACCTTTTTAGCTGGAGGACCATCTCTTAATGTCACAGCTCTTCTACCTTTAATTCTGGTAGGAGCACTGAAACCCAAAAAACCAAAGGAGCACAGCTACCACACAACCAAAACACCACCACACAACAAAAACTAAACTAAACTAAACTAAACCAAACTAAACTAAACTGAACTGAACTAAACTAAAGCAGAAAAATAACAGAAAATAAAACGTGATACAGTAGGATAGCAGATGATATGATACAACACTCCGGACTGAGTGTCTCCAGTGCTTATGTGCTATATAATATGGTCCATGAAAACCACAGTATTCTCTGGATTTTGTGAACACATTTTTGGAGACTAAGGATGCTGCTTTAGAGATTTCACTTTGTACAACTACTTGAAAGTTTGCAGAATGTCCAACAATCTTCAGAGGTTCTGATTTATTTTTGTCGTGGAGAAGTCTGATGATTTCATGTTGCACAATCTGAGAACATTCAAGTTCTGGTTCAATAACTAGGAGAAAGTTTTCATTATTTCTGTTCTGTTTACAATACCATTAATCCTTATATCAACACTTAAAAGAGTATTTATTTAACACTGAATTCCCATCTTTCACGGAGAAGAACAAGAAGAAGATGCGCCTTAATTAAAAGGATGATGGACTGATGTGAAAATGGTGATTGTAACTTTGATTGTTAGTGTGGAAGGATATGAATTGCACTCATTAAAATAGAATGCTGATAAGGACAGGCTATAAATCTGAAAATGGGTTGCCCCTGAGATGGGTTTTAGAAAGAGTTTTGCATGTAAACCAAGGAACCGACAATAAAAACATTGCTTTACACAGTGTACAAGAGGAAGGGTTGTTTCTTTAGAAAGCTAAAGACAAAAGTCACCCTCTTTACAGCAAATATATGTCGAGATTTAGAAATACCTGCATTTCAAACATTATCAGGGAAAGCAATTATCATTAAATAGATAATACAGTTTGATTATGACATGAATATGGCAAGAAGGAAAAGGACAAGAAATGATTACTGATATATGAAATTTTAAAAGGGGCAACTTTCAGATATAGCACTTGTGTTTGAAAACTGAGTTGTTTAAGCTCATCTTGCATGAAACAAAGGCTCAAAATGAAAGCTCAAAATGAAAGCACATCCCCTTATCAGGCATTCTTTTCTTGATTCAGAATTGTGTAGCACTATCAGGAGAGCCGTAAAACAAAGCCTCTTTTAGAAGTTCTTCCTGGAGGTGCAATTGATGTAATGAGCCTCAACTAGACAAGCTTGCATCTTAGTCTAGACTGAGAGGACCGTGTAAAATTACATCATAAGTCAACAGAACCCTAACCAAGATGGAAAAGAGAACAAGCCTCTCTGCCCGTACACATTGGAGGATTGTAGAGCTAGTATTGCAGACAGACAAGCAGACAGATTCGGAACAGCTTTGCTATGAAAAGCAAAGCTTCAGAAACTCTCTAATATAAAAGGCAGGAAGTCACAGAACTAAGAAAACAGAAACAGGGAAGAACTGTAAGTAGAGCAAAGGAGATCATAATACAAAGGAATGTGGTAGCCAGATAAGCAATTTGTTGTCAGTGGCAGAGAAGCGAGGCAAGCGCTAAAGAGGAGAGTGAGGGTGAATCCAGCTAGCATGCTGGTTTTGACAAAACATGCCAGCATCCCAAAGAATATGCTTCTCTCTAAGAAGTCTTTTTCTGCACAGTCTCATAAGGGAAGAAGAAAGTGACAAGGAAAATAAAATGTGCTTCAGTAAAAGGAAAAAAAAAAGAACAGGAAACATGAGATAAAACTGCAATAACATGTACCGCACTCAGCTTAAAATCTTTTAAAAATAATCAATAGAATCAATAGTTAGTTTAATGGCCTGCATAACTACTGATCACACAACTTAAAGAATTCTAGTAAAGATGATGATAGAAATTGCAGTAGCATTACAGACCCAAAATAATGGAGGTTATGTTTTTCTGTTGTAGTGCAAAGTAACACCTGCCATTTCTGCTTAGCAGAATTGATTCCATCTGAGATTATGTTTTCCTTTAGGCCAATTATTATATAGCTATAATCATCTTACAAGCACTAAATACCAAAGCATATAATTAAATAAACCCAGTCCCTTCTGCAAAACAATTGAAGATGTAATCCAGAAAGGATAAAGTAATACTATCCATTTGCCTCCATATTAATAGAAAAAGCTGTTCCATCTCAGATCATTTAAGTGTTTTAATTATGTAAAAACACGGTAATTTTTGATGCAAAGAATGTTTTATTTTACTCTAAATTTGGCAGTAATATTACTGTGACTTTAAAAAAATTATCCCAAACAGTTATTTAGATAAATAATTGGTGCTTTGAAATCCATGCAAATACCAGATTTACACAGTAGAAGAATGAGCCAATTACTGTTCTTCAGAACATGCAAACAAAGCTGCTCAATCAATATTTTTCTGGGTCTTCACAATTAACCGTGCTGACAATATGGCCAGAGTAAATTGTCTGCTCAGCTGCTACTCAGTTTATCCTTTCTGCCCAAGACAGTTTGGAAATGTATTATTGGTTCATGGTGAATGAAGAACGAAAATTTCTTGGTTACGGTTTTAAGAATTGAGATGTCCAAAGTTCACGGCCAAACTTCAATCTACAGAGAATACCATGAAAGCAGCCAAAGAAAAAGAGAAGAGCCAGTCAAAAAATTCACACAGCTACTTAAAAAACTCACACAACCAAAAGAATGATACTGGAACAGGAAAACTACCCCAGAAACAAAACTTTCTCTGTTATCAAACTACACATTGTGCTAAAAGAGCACGTTAACCATACATTACTCCTGACCAGCAGTCTGCAAATCTTAGCGGGGGTTACCTATGGCAGGAAGAGGTGATGCAAATATCCTGACAAAAAGACTGAGATCAAAGTTCTACTTGGATTACCAGGTACTTCTGTTAAGGAGTTGTGATGACTCCAGGCAAAGCAGACCTGCTTCCTCTTCTGCAAACACGTTTCTCATTCAACAACATGTCTGGATATTGTTCAACAATCCCACCATAAGGAACACTTCTCACTTCTACATAAAGTCTCATAATGAAGATTACTTACTGCTCTAAGTAGATATACAGTAAAGAAAGAAGCTTGCAAAGATAATAAAGACCCAAATTGGGAGTTCTGTCTTTTGGGAAAAAGATTATGAGGAAATATGCACATATAAAAACTGTTCCAATTTTATCATATAGTGGTTTCCACACAGGCATTTGGAAAACATTAATAAAATTCATTAAATCATTTTTCCGTAAAGTCAGCAGTGGTTAATAAAAGATTTTAAATGAATGATGAGCAATGTAGGTCAGCAGAAATTCACTTTTGCATTGGGGTAAATGTGATCTATGTGTAGAGGTGCTGAGCAATACTTCCATTTAACCCAGCTGAATACATGCATTCTTTATAAATTTGCAAATTCTTAGAAGGAAAAGAAAGAAAAGACAGAATATCTGAATTTTTTCAGAGTAAAACTCTACTGCTATCACCAAAGAGCTAGTCAAACTACTCAATAATCATAATTTTTTCCAATCTAGGACATTTTGTCCTGAAAAGTTTACAAAGAAACTACAATAAAATACAGAAATCACACTTGAAAAATCAGCAGCCATTTAAAAAAAAATTCTTTTGAGAGACACCTGTAACAATAAAAGCATAGCTCAGGGAGAATCCAAGTAGACTGCACATGAAAGTAAATACTTCCATGCCCAGCTTTGCAGTTTTACATCTCTGTAAGCTGTTTACAGATCAATCCTTTGGCAGTGGCTTGTGAAAGTTGTGGGCTGCCCTAAGCAGATCACAACTCCATCTGTTTTCCAGCATGCTCCCCACATAATCACAACCATGGGTTGTCCATTCTAGCTTCTTTGTTTAGCACTACAACTACAGAGCCAATTATTCTTTCCATTTTCTTAAGAAATCTGTTCACATCCATGTTCTGCTGTTTGCCTACCTCTCCTCTGCACAGGAAGTGGGGAGGCAACCCTGCCAGTCAAACAGATGCACAAGAGATGGCATTTGGTGGTTCAGGCTAGTTCACAAATTTCTCAGTAGCTTGGGTACTATGAGTCAGTACATTTTGTAACAATTAATATGGAGCATCATAAACCCTCAGTGTGGCTGCATCTCACCAGAATTTGGGATTATATTGCTGTTCTACTACTATAGAAGGCTTTATAATTTTCTCAAAGTAGCATGTTTTTAAGCTCTACAAATGCATTTCAAGTTTCTTAAAGAAATATATAATGCAATATAAATTTATATAGATATAGATATAGATATTATATAAATTTAGCTAACTAAAGAAACAGACAGATATAAAACATTCTCAGTGGGTAAAAGATTTCCACTCTGTACATTACATAAACAACAATTACAAAACGTGTGATTTTAAAAAAAGAAACTTAAACAAACAATATCAAATATTCATTGCTGTTCTATTTTCATTGCTTATTTCCTTGAGAAAAACACTACTAATTTTTTCCAGGGCCTGAATTTCTCTGCACTTAAAAATGTATCCCATCTTGTCAACATGCTCTCATTCATCCAGTTTTTCCCAAGTGTAGGTGAATGCAAATGACACCTTTGCCTGCAGTGCTGAGCTTGGCAAAAAGTACATCCATTAACCTGGTGGCTAAGAATATTTGCAATTTCTTTTGTTTCTGCTGACAGCTTCTTATCAGGTTTTCTGTCAGAGATTCTTTGCACAGTACTCTTTATTCTCAGTTTTGATCCCTCCTTTAAATTCTAGTACTATTGCTTTTCTGACAGCTAATCTCCATTTCCCTTTAAGTGCAAGTATCCATCCATTTGCTGTCAGAGAATTCTCCTCCACAGCTTGTTACACCTTCCCATTTAGCATCTTTTAATACACCAAAAATTAAACAGTATTATTTTAACCCTTGCCTTCATCTATACTTTGGACGAGTTGTTTTACAAACTAGTGATCAAAAGCCAATGTGGATTCTTGGCTAACTCCCTAATTAAGCAGCTCAATTAGCACTGACTGTGTATGGGGAAAGATAAGCACATGGCAGCACAAAGGAGCACATGGCGGCACAGACCCTGGGGGGAGGAGGTGTCATGCGGCAGAGCCCTACAGAGCCTGCTGGAAGCTGACAGACGGGTGAACAGCGCATGATCACCCCATGGAAGGACATTAAAAAGATGCATTGCTGATGTGGGAACACGGGATTGGTTGTGTAATGAAAATTACCATGTAAGGAAATGCTATGTCTTGGGGAAGTGTACAAAAGCAGGTTGTTTCCTTTGAATAAACAATCCAGATCGGAGATTCAGATCAGAGGTCCAGGAACCAGAACCAGACTCAGATTCAGTCTGAATTTCAATCACATACAAATGGTGCCTCCGTGTGAGGAAAGTTATTATATGCCTAACTGTGTGTCCAGTCGGTGAGCCCTGTAGAACTTTGAAGTGCTGCTGAAAGAAGCAGAAAAAGCTGGCCAGTGATTTAACCCCTGCACAGTTGCAGGCGAGCTATGGGAAATGTAGAAGAATCAGGTTCTCTGCCGATTTGGGTCCGTGTCTCAATCGCTACTAATGGTAGCTTGAATCGGGACTTGATAGGCAACGGGAGGTTGCTCCGGTAGCAACACTTGGCTGAACTTTACAGAGGGGCTGAGAAGAAGCTCGGGGGCTGAAAAGAAGCCAGCGTCAATCAGCGTTTCCGCAGGACGGACGGCTGCAGCTGAGAACGATGGAGGATGGTATATCCCAGGAAAGTAACATCGCAGAGACGCTGGAACCAATTTTAAAGAAGCTTTTGCATCCGTTGAAGATTGTGTGCAAGGTGCTCATGGCGCATGCGGCACCCAGAGACCGGACAAAGAAAGATGCTTGTGCCACCGCGGCAGCTGTGCCAACCCCTTCTGCGCCTTCAGCGAATGACCGTAAGTCTGTCAGGGTGTTGCCCTGAGTTTTGCAGTCTTTTGATGTTTTCATTTCTGTGATGGAGTTCTCACACACTTTCTATAAATACAGTTGTGTTCTTACGTACTTTCTGTAAACATAAGTTATGTTTAGCTAAGTTCTCTTTTGTTTTCATTCCTTCTCCTGAGGCGGAGAAAGTTTGGTGGTCTTTTCCTTTCACCAGTGTGGTTGGAGAGGTGGTAACGTCATCCTCCAATCCATGGTCATTCCCAGAAGCAGATTTATATGATGTGAAATAAACAATGAGACCTTTTTGGTGGTCTCGGCCTCTACCTGACTGAGCTGGGTCTGTGTAGTCCTTTCATGTCTGAGTACGACATCGGGGCAGCAGGAGGAGAACCATAAGATAGTCCCTTGTCCCCCGACGCATTTAATCCTGAGAGATTGTAGAAGAGCTCGCATCGCCCCGCACTGTGTCGCATCGGCTGGAGCCAGGAATGCTTTTCCTAGTAGTGTGTTTCCTCTCTGTTTACTCTCTGCGAGAGTGTAGCAGCGGTGGCAGACGCAGCGGGGGAGGAGTATGCAAGGCCGTAGCGGCGCCAGTGAGCGCCTGGCGCCAGTGGGAGCACGTGGCAGGCACGCGGTGCCGGCGGGAGCGTGGCGGCGAGCACGTGATGGAGCCATGCCGCACCGGTGGGAGCACATGGCACAGCTAAGGGACAGTGGTGAACGCCACGCCGGCTACACAGCGGGTCCAGTGAGAGAAGCGCGGCTCTCTGCATGTGGGCGGTGAAAAGGAGACCCAGGGACCCCGGGGGCACGAGCACCAGCAACACCAGCAAAGGCAGCATCACGTCTGTGCTCCCCGCACACAGCGAGATTTGCTCGGAGAAGCGTGGCCGGCGCCGTCAGAGCCGAGCCTGCGAGCTGCCCCAGTGCGGCCACCCGACCTGCGCTACTCCCGCTGCAGCCAAGGCTCCCAGACCCTCGTGAGCCGAAAAGACCTGGGGAGGGATGGGTGGCCCCTATCCTTGGTGGGGGAGAGGGCTGCAGCATTTGCACCGCCTTGTGCGGGAGCCGCTGCAGGCTGGGCATGTGTCGTTCCCGCAGCTGGTTGGTGGATCTTCACTGTTAACACCGCTTTTTTTACCACACCACCTTGTGACACCCCGCATTGTTCTGATTGCTTTTTGTTATAGATGTTCCTGTAGTAATTACAATTTATAAGCTGTCCTTTTGAGTTGAAATGATACTGCATGTTTTCAGCTGTCTGTAAGCAGAAACATTCCCTCGCAATTTTAAGTTGTTTCCCAAGGTTCTGTCTGTTTAATCACTGTTTCCAAGCTCTTGTAAAGTTGTGTTCCTAACTGATGTTAATAAAGATTTGCTTTGTAGGTATTTTAGAGAAACCCTTTCAGTCAAGGCTTGAGGCTCTGGCCAAGCCCTAGCCCTGGCTGACCAGGAATTATATCATCAAACCCAAGTGTTTCTGCCCTAAAAGTGTAATAAAAGTCACTTTCACTTACTAATTGAATCTTAGAAAAGCTAAACCCTCTTTCGAGGTAAACTTGGAAGTCTTGCCCAGGAAAGACTTCCCAGGTCCTCACTGTGAAATAGAACTCCCCAGCTAACGCAGACTCTGGATGATGGTAAAGTATCTAGGTAGCTGATGATATTATCTTGATTATTTTTAAGAAAACTGCATTTTATGCTACACATTTTCCTGAATTTAGTAGGTGAAAATATGTTCATGTTATGTTCTAATGTTAGAAGTGTTTTGCTTTGTAATTCTTATTTATATAAAACAAAAAAGAGGGAATTATGGGGAAAGATAAGCACATGGCAGCACAAAGGAGCACATGGCGGCACAGACCCTGGGGGGAGGAGGTGCCACACGGCAGACCCCTACAGAGAGGACCTTGCCGGAAGCTGACAGACGGGTGAACAGCGCATGATCACCCCATGGAAGGACATTAAAAAGATGCATTGCTGATGTGGGAACACAGGATTGGTTGTGCAATGAAAATTACCATGTAAGGAAATGCTGTGTCTTGGGGAAGTGTACAAAAGCAGGTTGTTTCCTTTGAATAAACAATCCAGATCGGAGATTCAGATCAGAGGTCCAGGAACCAGAACCAGACTCAGATTCAGTCTGAATTTCAGTCACCGACAACTGCGTACCTAATGCGTAGCCTGCTAACCAAAGAGAGGAAGAAACATCCTTCCATGTACTGGGGGCACTGACCAAACAGTCCAGCAAGTAAACACAGTCAGACAGAACCAGATTTTCACACTGCAGACATATTCTTTACCCTGCACAATATTGCAGGTATCACAGGAGAGGCAAATTAAAAAGTTATAAAAGAAGACAGAAGCAGCACTGGGAATATGATTCTAATTTCTTGAACTCCAGTTCACTTTTCTAGCTATCAGCAAGCATTTCTCCTACTCTTTCACCTCTGTAAAGCATTCAAAATACTCCAGTGCAGAGGCCCAAGAAATTACACAAAAATTGTATCTGCTACTGTTTTGCTCTGGTAGAAGAATGGGCATAGACACAGAAATTATTCTTGAAGGAGTGAAGTCACAACAACTATAATTGCCATTCAGTGTGAAACAGTACATTGTTATAAATATTCTTTTAGTAGCACATCAGGCCATTTGCTGACTCTCATTCGTCTGTGAGTCTCTCTGTGCTTGTAAAAATCACAGCACAATGTGCTTTTACCATCTGGAAATAGCAGGAAGGCTACTTTAGTGTAACCTGTCCTACCAAACATTTTAGGTGATACGCTGATTTCTTTAAAGCAAATAATGTCTATCTTTCATCAATCATTTTATATCCTTCTACTAACAGCGCAGAAAAAAAATTGCTACTAATACTTTGTTGATATTTGATATCTCTCTTTGTTGATATATTCTTCTATGCTAAGCTCATGTTGTTCCTCTTTCTAGCAAAAATGATGAATGATTTATCACAGATTTTCAGTTAATTTTTTTGGCCAGTGATAAACAGAGAGTGATGTTTGTCTGTTTTCTAATACTGCCATTTAATAATCACTCCCTGTTTTAAAGATGCTTTTGTTATCATGTATTTCAAACAGTTATTTCATTACATACCTTTTAATGCAAGAATAAGTTTGTAATATTAATATTAAAAAATACTTTGAGTTGAAGTTTCCACAACAACTTCCATCCATTACCTTGTATGCTTATGTTATCTAATTTATGCATTCTTAACAACCTCCTTCTATTACTTTATAAACAACAAGTAAATAAAAAATTATCATTATGTCTATATTCAAGCACTCAAAATGTGGTAGGAAATCTGAACACATACACATGTCTTGAGATAAACAGAATTTCTCATTACACAGTATGCAAAGTTAAACTGTTTTGCTGAAAGCTAAATTAAGACAATGGTTTCTGTTATTGCTGACATGATATTTTATTGCAACTCTAGGTTCTTAAAAGAGTAGAGAAAATTTCCTCTTATCAGCCTTCACCAGAAGTGAAGTGTTACACTGCAGGGGACATGCCACACTTTCAGTTTTTTTTCCTCTGAGAAACAGAAGGGTAAAAAGACAAGAGGATGTGGTTCATTATGCAAGAAGAGGCATGGACAAGGCTTCTTGGGACTTTCAGACTCCTTTGGCATCCAAGAAATGGCTAGCAAGGTTTCATCTCACATGAGGTACCTCAGACGCACAACTGTTTGCTAGGTCCTGGTCGAAAGCAGACTTATGCGTATGGCTAACAAGGACAGGTTGGATGCAGCTCTGAGCAACCTGATCCAGTGGGACGTGTCCCTGCCCATGGAAGGGGGTTTAGAACTAGACTATCTTTAAGGTCCTTTTCAACACAAACTATTCTATGATTCTATGACTCAAACTTCAACGGGATTATCCTAAATTTAAGAAGATGCACAAAACACTTAAAGACCAAGGCCTCTAATGTGAAGGAAGAACTGCCAGCAAGTGCTTATACAGTGATAGTACAGTGGGACTCCCATCCTAATTTTCTTGGTGTTGCCACCATAAAAATTGCTATGACATTTCTACTACTTAATCAGCTAATAGTGAACTGATTTATACAGTATTTAAGGAATGACAAAGATTCGCCTGTTTGCTAAAACAAAGTATAAATTTGCGTATCTTGAAATGCTGAAAACTTGAAGGAATTTATAAGTGATGTCCTCCAATGATATAACAGTTGCTAAATAGTATATCTTCCCTATTAGTCTTATGTGGTTATTAACAAGAGAGAAATTAAAGTAGAACAAGAATGCAAGAAAAAGAGGGAAATGAGTGAATAAGAAAAAAAAGGGCCTGCTAGAATATGTGGTGCTCATTTCTATGTCCACATAATTGAAAGGGAAAAGAAACAAACAGAAAGAAGAAAAAAAAGAGAGAGGAATCAACACTCTTTGTGTATTTATTTTTTGATTTCACAAATGAAAGTCTTTTTGCTAGTGTTGTCTAGATTTTACACATTCTAAGGGGAAAAAAAAAGGAGATTGAAAATATATGAAGGAAATATGGAAAGTTCTAAACAAAGACAAGTTACCAGCATCACAGTAAAATCAATTTCTGAAAATGCATGACAGTCTTGTACCAGGTCCACAAGAATTTAAAAAAAAAATAAACGTAATGTCTCCTAAGTACTCAGCCCACTGTATTAGATTTGTCCTAGGAAATATCTGGAACTTCTAGAAACTCTGGAGGAATTAAAAAACCCCTCAAATACCATTTATATCCTTTTCTGTTCTCAGCTGAGAGTTATCTTGTACTTGCATGGGAGGAAAAGTTGCCATGGTGGCACATGACATTATTATGAATCTAATAATCATAGACTAGAATGACAGCAGTCTCACTAACTTTTAGCTATGTTCAAAACTATTTACTAACCCTTCATTATCACAGCTCTGAAAAAACAGCTCAAACACTCTGTCTTTACTTCATGGATTTTCATGAAAACATTACATTCCAAGGTATTATTCTGCATTCTTTTAAGTCAGTTTATAAAGCTTTCACCTATTGCAGTCGCATGCTTTGTGAACATCTCCATGATAACCAGGGCAGAAGACGTGTATTTCAGAGATCCTTCTGCGACTTTTGCACCTCAGTGAAAATGTGATTTTCAAAATAACTTTGAAGAGTAGGGGAAAAAAAGAGATTCCTGAACAATTTGAAGCCCAAAGAGTTCATTGATTAAACTAGCATTGTTCTCACAAGCAATCACCTGGAAAAAGAAAAAAGTTTTAATTTTCAAAAAGTTATAATAATGGTCAGCAGCATTAATTTGCCATGCTTTATGGTACTATCCATTTCAGTATAATCCAGGGATTATACTGAAAACTAATTTTTGCCTTTCATAGTACAGTAATTATAGGAGCATATTTTATGATTGCTTTGGTATAAAAGGCTTCTCTCTTCAAGTGTACCAGTGAACTAAATGGAGTTGATACTCCAATACCTTGTGTATTTCTTTAATGACAACTCTTCATTAGTGTGATTACAGCAATACAACATAAATGGGGGGAAAAAAAGTTAATTACACCATGACATATGTTTTTGATTCAAGCCTTCTTCGTTTCCACCAAGGTACACTTGAACAGCCTGTTCTTCATTGTAATAAACTGTTTGAATTCACAAGACTGGATCAACCACATCTGAATTGTTGCTTACACTTCTCTTGAAAAATGACAAGGGCAACACTAATGGATTGATTTTCACGGTATAATCAAGATCTGCAATGCAAAAAGGATTCTGCTTCATACTTTTTTGAACTGCATCGTTCATATAAAGCCAAATCTTATTCAGTCAAAAGGATATTGATTTCGCAGAGGGGCACACATAGGAGTTCGTGAGTGAAGAGGTATAGGACACCATTTTCAGTCAAGTGATGACGAGGGCAATCCAGCCAAAAACTTTCTTTTATAAACTTCCTATACCTTCTTGGACAGTTTTCAGAAAAATTAGTATCTCCTCCATCAGGATGTGCTTCATAGCAAGTGCATTATCAGGAAGGAAGTATGTCTCCCATTCAGAGTATGACAAGTATGGTGACATATGCAGCTGTGTGCCATTGATGAAGAAAGGCAAAATAACAATGTCCAAATAAAGAACATCTCTTAGGTGAAGGGAAAATGCAAAATTTTACATTAATCTTATAAATTACTTCTGTCAGGAAATTTGGCTCAGAAAAAGAACTTTAGCAGGTAGTTATAAATTGTTTGGTTTATACCTGCTCTCAGT
Source organism: Rhagologus leucostigma (assembly GCA_013397725.1). Classification (NCBI taxonomy): domain Eukaryota; kingdom Metazoa; phylum Chordata; class Aves; order Passeriformes; genus Rhagologus; species Rhagologus leucostigma. The sequence continues at coordinate 3,404,564 of VZTD01004799.1, forward strand.
AAATTGATACAAAATTTATTTGAAAATACTATAGGCCAAGAGAATTTTCAGTTAAAAAGGTTATCTCTAAGTTTTCCCATTTAGCAATTAAACGCTAAAGAAATAAAATTGTATTTTCTCAACAGAAATAGAGTGGTCTGTTCATGGTATGACACAGGGATTCATTCCTCAATCCTATATATTTTTTCAAAATATTTCTTGAACAAAAGTTTTTGAAAGGACCCATTGTTTTGAGAAGCATCTCTGGCACAAATCATTGCAGAAGAAGATGGACATTTCCAAAATGATCCATACATTTGGTAAATAGCAAATGTTAAATTTCACAGAAAGTAGTTGATATTACTTTGCTTTTTTTTCAGTTCCAAAACATCATAATTTGCATGAAAAGAAAGCAGAGAGAAAAATATTATCACATTTTTCATTTGCCTCTTCAGAAACTGAGGTGGGAGGAGAAACAATTTCCCCTGCCACTTTGAAAAGCTATGGCCATTTTTGCATAATACCAATCATTATCTCCCAGACTGGTGGTCAAATGAGCTCTGTTGATGTATATGAGCTTCTTGGTTTTAAGTATAAACTCCTTTCTAAAAATATTCAATAGAACTCTTATAAATATTTATTGCATGCAAAGCATAATATTTACAGGCAAAAGGCAAATTATTTTAGACCTGCTAGCTTCTATCTATTTCTGAAAGAGTACTTGTGAGCATACTTTCTTTCTCTGTTATCTAATTAAAAGTGTATGGAAAAAAATAAACTATGATGTAATCATAAATATGCACATTTTAATCTTGCATGCATGGCCTTATACGTGTTCCCCCCTTTGACATAATGCAAAAAAATTAATTAAAAGCTAATAGTCTAATACAAATACTGAAGACAAACAGTGGAAAAATGCCTGATTACGTATCATATAATGCATGTATGAATGATAGCACTATCTCAGAAAGAAGACCCATAGTTTTTCACAGTTGTTACTATTTTTCTGTCCTCATTGATATTCAATATTGATGCAACTCAGACTTGAAATTAGGTATATACTTAAGTAATCCACTGAATGGCTTTCATACTATATACTTGGTTGACTTTACTTGTACTTTTCCTTATCTCATGGCAGACAGAAAGAGGCAGAACCACATAATAGAGCAACTTGTCATGTTTGCCCACACCTTGTTTTGAAGAAGCATTTGTAAAGAGCTTATAGGAGTTTAATGATGCCTTAATCTCTAAAAGTTCAAACAACATGGATAGTTGCATAATCTATTGTGTCAATAGGTTGTTTACAACTGGAGGTATTTTTGTAAAAGGACAATCAGAATGTCATTACAAAACATGAGATAAATTTAATACACATTAGATGCTCCTTCAGTATAAAATTACTCCCGCTTTTTTTTTGTAGTCATCTCACTGCTCTGTGTGGATATGGTAAAGCCAGTCACGCAATAATTTAATCTGTAAAGAGATTTCAACATAGCACAAAGTATAATCCTACAAAAAGACCCAAATTTCAGACCTGCATAGCTATGTTACCTTGGCATTTTGCCTGGGTTTCTCAGCCCAGGAGAAACACTGCTACACTGTTACTGTTGCTCAAATTACTCATTCTTAACTAGTACGCATTAGGCCTTTTAGAATTTCAGAAATGTATGCCCAACATAAAGCAGCAGCAACATGCTAGATGTCTGTTTAGCACCAGCACATTTTTGAAAGACCAGTGCAGGGATGCGTAGGAAGCCAATATGCTGTAGAGTGCCATTTGCTCTTCTACTTTGTGTTGTTCTTTGTCTGTTCTCAGCTTCCTCAAAAACACTGAGACACTGATGTTTTCAGCCTATGGAAGGTCACGAGTCTATCAATGTGTTACCTTTCACAGATGCAACATATGGCATGCAATACAGGAAACCCCACCTGCAGCTCTGCCACAGCGTACCCATGAGGGCAGCAGGGACACACTCTTCTGATTTAGCCTTAATGTTCACTCTGGGGTTTTTTAAAGCAATATCCTTCCTACATTACCTACTGTACATGTGGGAGATAAGTCTGCATTTTTTGTTTCAAGGTACAGTTCAGCTCAGCCTGAACTGCATGAAGAAAAGTTTTGAGGCATTCCTCAACAAGATCATGTGCTATGTCAGTAAACTGCAGTGCTGGGATTTCAAGAAATGCAGATCCAGGGCAGAATCCCCAAATAAATGTTGAGGACAACACTTATGTGTAAGCTTTTATCACTGTAGACAGGGGAGGCAGACATATTCAGACAAAGGAAAAAAATTTCTAACCTAAACTGAAAAAAAAAATAAAGAAAATCAGGGTTCATTCTTGAAACAAGAGCCCTCAGGGAACTTATCATAATGCTTCCAATCTTTTGTCCTTTTTCATAGCACAAAAATGTAAAAGAAATTATATTCTTAAGCTAGTGAACCAATGAAATGAGAAGACATGAGGAAAGAGTGTTGACAAATTATTTTGGCAGCAAGCTAACTCCTTCAGAACTCTGTTTTGTGTTGTTCTGAGCCTAGAGAGAAAACTCATTGATTTGTTGTGAGATTTTAGTCTATGTATTCTAGAGTTTTATGCATATTTGGGAGGTCCCCAGGGGAAAGCTTTCTGCCAATTCAGAAAGCATTTCTAATTAATTAAAAAAGCTTTTGTTTCTACGTCCTTATTGAATTTTTTGTGGCATTTTTATGCTAAGGCTTCTTGAATTATATATAGAAGCCATTAATCAGAAGAAACTGATGAGGATTTTCAACACTCCAAATTTAGGCACTGTCATCTCCCTTTAGACAGCCAAACAGCTAGCCTAATTTTAAAAAATGCTGAGCATCAAGAAGTTTCAAATTATTTCCTAAGAACTGCCTTTCTAAAGTCCTATCTAACCCTGCAACCTGTTCACAGCTGCAGATGCTGAGGAAAGCAGGAGTGAAGCACAGGAGTGAACCCAGGCATCCAGGTATGTCCTCCTGGGTGCCTTCAAGGTGTTCAGCATTTGCAGCTTAAGTGTATTCACAGTTCAGGACGCAAATTCCCATGCAGGACTGGAAAAGTGAAGATCCTGTTTTGCTGAGTCTCAAAGGGATGAGAGAATGGAACTTTGGGGGAAGACTGTTACAGTCATATTCCCATATGCAATCTCCTCTAGCATCATACGTGTATCCTCTCTTTTCTTTTTTTGTTTCAGCTTTCTAAAAGATTTTGTTTCCATTTATAAGCATTGTACCTAATATTTTCTTTACATTTACTAAACTGATTGAAGGACACATCTTTTTTAACCACCTCCATAGCATTTCAGCCCTGCCTAACCTATGAAACAGCATAAACAATGAAAGTCTCATTAAATTATGATAGTGAAAGTTACATTACATAAAATAACACCAATGATGTATGGTACAGAGACCTAACTGTAAGCATATATTGACAAAAATAATAAAACTATCTGAGCAATAACTAATAATAAAAAGAAAATCTTGAAGAAAAGAATGAACAGAACATTACAGAAATAAGGGAGTAAAGCCATGTTTGAGATAAAATGGTAACCCATGCTATTTGACAACAGAAATCCAATTATCTAAGAGGAAAGAATACTCCAAGCCAAGAGAATTATGAGACAAAACTGATGGACAAGGAGAGAGGATTCATACCTCGTGTTTCCACTCAAGTAACTTCACAAGCAGTATGTGTTGCAGGAAAAATGTAATAAAAGAGAGAAGCAGCACATCATTTTTCAGTCTATAGTTGCATTACTAAATTATTTATCTTTTACTCCCCTTCACTGCCTCCTCCAGAAGGGTCTGGTATCTTCAGTGGCAAAGAGGATGTAAAATGCTAAAACTAAAAAGACTTGCAGCTTTCTGGAGCTATTCCCTGACTACATGCACTTTGGTTTACTGCAGTGAAAACATAAACTGTGTAATACAACAGGAATTAATTTATTATGAACAACAGTATGGGTCCAGAACACATCTTTGTAGTTCCACTTTTTGATTCAGATTCACTGGGGCTTCAAACACATTCATCAAGTCTCATGGGTATTCTTACAATGCTGTAAAGTTTAAAATACAATTTAGAATCAAGATTGATGAGTACTGAATATGTATTAATGAACATAAGGAAGGTGTTCTTAAGATGCACCACTGTGGCACATGTATAACACCTAGTTCAGGAAAAGTCCTCTGGATTCATTTCAATAAGCTGTTTTCTGTGCTAACAAGTTTGTTTTCTAAAAGAACATACCTAAATGAATACCACAGAAGATTTTTCCGCCATTGAAAAATAAGTCCAGTTTCAGAGGTGCAATATGATACAATCATATCAAGACAGCAGCAGGAAGTTCAAACAAGCAAAGATGGTTTTTTGTCTCACACCAGCATCCATCCAACAGTACTGTATGCTTATTTCTATCCCAAAATTGTGAGCCCTCAAGTTACCATTTTATATAAAGAATAATAGCTCAGATGAACTATCATGGGAAATTTTTTCACTTTTTTAAGAAACAAGTTTGATCACTAGCATGAGATAGCTACGCTTGTCACTTGATCAAAAATTCATGGTAGCTGTTTTTGTTATTTTAAACTCCTGAACTGGTCTTCTCAGTTTAATTACGTATTTGTAAAAGTGTACTGCAATAAAGATGCCAGAAGAGCTCAATTCAGACCCATAGTAAACAGTTTAATTTTATTTAGTAGATTAAAGAATTTATCTAGTTACTGAAACAGCTCATTTAAAACCTAAAATTCCAATTCTAGAAGTGACACCATATTGCTTTGTTATAATGGTAGTAATATTTCATGCTTGCTGATGTCACTTTCACGAAACACTCTGTGTCCAACATCATAATGTCTTCTTGAAAGGTCATGCAGTGATACATGTGTGAGTTCATGGTTGCTGAGTTCACACAAGATGAAATCCACTGAGGGGATTACAATATTCACAACTAATACCATTTTATGAGACACCTGAAAGTTATATCAGAATGAAATGTATTTCTTCCAGCAAGATTTTGTTTATCTGGGAACCTATGAATGAACAACATGTGCAAAACAATCTTTAAAAAGTGAATTCTTCTACAGACTACAACTGTTTTCCATGAAAATATTTCAAAAACAAACCACTCCCACTGTACTTAAGCTAGAAGTACATCGGACTGTAGGAAATACCTTAGCATGGCAATCAAAGCTGGAGAGCTGAAATATGAACTACTTTCACTCAAGTCAGAACCGCTTAAGTAGCTCAGCCTTCATAGAACAAAGAGACCAAAATTCCACACATTCATTTTGAATCAAAATCAAGGCATGTCACTAGGAGATATTTCAAATTAATTTCTTAGGGGTTTTTTTTCTGCAAGTGCATTAGATTTGTTGAAATACAGATCTTTTTCATGAACTGTTTTTGAAAAACTGTACTCTCTAATAATTTTGGTGTTATTTAAAAATTACACCACTGAAAATTTCTCCATTGCTCTGTAGCTAGGAACACACATGCATGATTCTTTTGTGACTTTAAAGCTAAAACAAATCTGGCAATGTAGAACAAATAGGTGGTCTGTGCTTCTAGTTCTGTTCTGCATTATTCTACTATATTTTGGTTTTATCTGACATTCAGAGGATTTCAGTCAGAATGGAAAACAGAAGACATTAGTTGCTTTTCGTGTCCAATTAAACCTATTAATCCAAAAGTCTTAAAAGACATTGCAAAAGAAGATGCAACTTATACATAATGTAAGGCAGGAGTGTATCAGTCTCTCAATTAAAAATTAAGGAAGCTGATAGGAGATATCTTGAGAGACTTTCTCAAGGTCACACAAGTCAGGAAGAGCCTGCCAGTAGATTCTCCCAAGCCCAGAAAAATAGACAATATGCAGTCTTAGATACATATCCATATATCTATGCATGTTTTCAAAATATCTTATAAGTGTATTTCCTTTAATTCTAGAACAATTCCATTTTTTCAGCTGTAATGCTGAAGACAAATAATCAGTTTTCAGGCTGATGAACAAACTGGGTTTGAATGCTGAACTCATTAAGGACTAAGGAGAAGCTCACAAACCACCCTACAAACGCAGTCTGATTAAAATTTGCAGGCTGATGCACTGCATAGCATGATCCACATGTATTGACGCTGACAAAGGGGGAACATTATGCCAAAAACACCATCTCCCACACAATTAATTAATCAGAGATAGTATCTTTAAGTTTCCTTCATTTATATCTGACATCCGACAGCTTCAGAGGAAGTTACCACGAAAAGTTCCTAAGTATTTTATTTGCCTTCTAAAAACAACAGGCACAAGTAACAAAGATAACTTCTTACATGTAGGCCATAATAAAAGGCAATGTTAATGGCTGATTAATACAAAAGCATATTGTTAAGAGACGAGGTATGATTGAGGTCATACATTACAATGATTAATGACTGTTTTCCAGAAAACATTCACTGTAAAATTGCTTGTAAAATTATGTTCCTCTAGGAATTAATTAATCTAAAAGCTTTAAGAAAACATAAAAGTACAATAATCAGGAAATTGGGTAAGCAGTTCTCTCTAATTTGTAAAAAGAAAATTTGTATAATTGATTAGTCTGAGAGCAATTACAGAGCTGGCAAAGTCTTCAAACAAGAACGAACTTAAGAACAGCATACTAGTAATTGGTTTTTATTTATCTTTCCAGTACTCTTATTTGCAAAAAAATAGCCAAAATTGCTGTTCCATTTTTTTGGTATATGGAGGAAACCATACTATGCATGTGCAAAAACATGTGCTCTGAACACACCCCACTATCAGCCTGCTGTCTGACTCATGGCGAGGGAGAACTTCAACCACATCAGTGAGACTTGCATTCCAGCTTGGTTTACAGGCCATATGAAAAAGACCTCAGAACACACTCTGCATCAAACTCTTTTTAATGTTTCAGAAATTGTCCTCCTGTTTGCGATCTTCAGAAGTGTCATGTGAGGGAGTTTGTGATATTTTTTTCTTCCAGAAGTTGCAGTGATGCCCACATGTCACCAGAGTGAATGCTTGTGAGGAGCAAGCCTGATAAATCATCTGCAACTAAATTTGCAACAGCAATGTCTTCTACATGTGGCAGGCTGGAAAGAAAATTTACCTGTGATGCTACATAAAATACTTCATGGGCCGCATCTGGCCTACAGCATCTCAGATATGAATTTACACCACAATACAGGGCTTGGAGCCCTCTACTGGAGGATATGAGAGTGTTTTGCAACAGTGACTGCTGCTTAGTAAGTGTTTGTTTCACCTTTGTGTGCCATAGAAAGGGCTACAGATGATCAAAACCAGAGAGAGATTTTTGGGTGAAGATACACTAAACAAGTGAGAAAAGAAAATAATGTCATTTGAGATGTGTGTTGTTTATTTGAGGTTGCTGCTATAACAGGGTACCAAATATACTATAGCAGAAAATCCAGAATATCAAAAATGCCAACAGCAGGGTTGTTCATGTAGAGTATATAGTTTATGAATACTAAGTCCATTTGCATCAGCAAACCTCATAACTGAAAATGACAAAGGACATACAAGAAGTGATGTGACCTCTGACCTATAATATGGGAATATTACTATTTAAGATCGTGCTGACTCAGTTCAGTTCAGCATTAGCTCTAAATACATGCTTTAATATCTTTTGATTTTCAGTACATGCTTAAATTTAAGCTTATATATACAGTTTTTTCTTAATCGGGAGTTAGTATGATATACCAATAGTAAGGAGGTGTAGGTGAAAAAGGAAAAAAAAATTCTTGGAGGTGAAAGTTGGACTACAAGTGGATTGTTTTCCCTCCAGAGAAATTAAGAACTTACAGAAAAATCATTTGTAAGGTTTTTCAAATAAATAGAGCTGTATTACACCTGCACTATAACACCTGTGGACTTTTATCAAACCTATGAAGAATTGCAGGAGAAAACCCATTAGCAGAAACTTTAAGCTAATGCATATGCCTAGCATATCTTAGAGCATAAAGCAAGGCCCTCAGAAGGAGGAGCTTTCTAAGCTAAAGAGGGGACACGAAGCAAGCTTGCAGATGATACAAAATTGCTCAGAGTTGTTGACTCCTCAAAGGCAGGGAAGCCCTGCAGAGAGACCTTGATAAATTAGAGGAGTGGGCAATCACCAACCATATGAAATTTAACAGGGGAAAAGTGCAGGATTCTGCACCTGGGATTGGGCAACCCGGATGTAAGCACAGACTGGGGAATGAGATGCTGGAGAGGAGCACCACAGAAAGGGATCTGGGGGTCTGGGTCAATGGCAATTTGAATCTGAATCAGCAGTGCCCTGGCAGCCATGAGGGCCAAGCGTGTTCTGGGAGCATCAGGCACAGCATCGCCAGCTGGGCAAGGGAGGGGATTGTCCCACTCTGCTCTGCACTGAGGTGGCCTCACCTCAAGTGCTGGGGGCAGTTTTGGGCACCACAATACAATGAGTATATAAAGCAACAGGAGAGCGTCCGAAGGAGGGCAACAAAGATGAGAAGAGCCTTGAGTGGAAGCTGAATGAGGAGCAGCTGGGGTCACTTGGTCTGTTCAGCCTGGAGAAGAGCGTGTTTTCTACATGCATTCAGGTGGAGTATTATTCTGGTCAGTCTATTTGCGAATGAATTTTACAAGGGAAAAAATCATTCAGAGAGAAAGACAGCATTCAAAATATATTTGTAGATATGAAAAACTATTTGAGGGAAAATAATTAATAAGGAAATGTTGCTGAGAAGAAATGATCATTACACATACCCATGAGGGGGTAAGAAGAGGGCTACACTGGGTCTGTCTAGGATGGAGTTCATTTTCTCCATAGCAGCCCTGGTGGTAAAATGTTTTGGATTTGTGGCTAAAACAGAGTGGGTAATACCAAAGTTCTGGCTATTGAGAAGCAGTTCTTGCATGACTCAAAACTTTCTTAGTTCCTTAGTCAGTCTCTGCCAGCAAGTAGGCTGGGGATGAGCAAGCATCTGGGAGGGAACACAGCTGGTATAGCTGACTCAAACTGGCCAAAAGAGAGTTCATGCCATATATCATCATGTTCAACAGTAAAAATGGGGGGTTTGTCTTCCAAAGTAGCTGACACTTAGAGATTGGCTGTTGGCCAAACCCAAAACACACAACTGCAAACAAATATCAAAAATCCCTTGCAGAAAGCCACCAAACCATCCTCAGAAAACTACCTTCTTCCTTCCACTATACTGATTATCAATGTGGAACACTTACTACAGGGAACATATTTCTCTATTATTAAGACCAAGGTATGCATAAATATTCTCAAGAAAAACTTGACTTCAAATTTGAGATCACTTTGATTAGAAAACCAGTTTTAGTTAGCATAGTGGCTAATCACTAGGGACAAACTTTGCTGCATACAAAAATAAATGCTATGAAAATACTGCATTAATTTAAAACATAACACACATGGACACTTATGTATCATATACAAAACATATATACACACAACATAGAAATGTTTGTGTACACACAAAACAGTTTTTGGAAGACTAGGTTCTCTGCTGCTGTTTATATAAATGGGTCTGTTGAAATTACTATTTTTAGTTGAACAGAAGTAATAGTGTCATTAAAATTGAAAGGATACAATATATTTAAGAATTAGTCATTAAACAAAATCTAGAAGTCATATTGATGCCTTAGGTTTTAACTTTTATATTTTTCAGATCCTGTACTGCTCAGTGCGTAACTCTGAAACTTCAAATAGCCTGTTAGCTACTGTTCTCTTACGCTGGCTAGACATAAACCCTCTCTGGGCCTGAACTCAAGGACACCTTGTTGTCCCAGGCCCCAAAATGTGTAAACTAAAGCCTCTAAAGGGGGAGCAAACTTGCGGTAATTACATCACTACCTGAATTCGTAATTGGAGAATTAACCCTGATATGCAAATGGACCAAACTTATAAAAGTGTGAAAAACATGCGACCCAGCATCCATTTGGGTGGAGCCCCTCGGAGGCTTCTGACTGCCCAGGGTGTACCTTTGAAGATCCTTCAAATAAATACCCACTTTTATTCTCTTAATCTTGTCTAGCCTCTGTTTTCAGGTAGCCACTTCAAGGCATCAATATCATTCTAAACAGTAGGGTGTCTGGAAGTCAGACTGCAAATACTGCAAGCCTCAGCTAGGGAATGTGTATCTTTAACTGGAAACTGCTATAAAGAATCAACTTGCTCATGGAGACGTAGTGATCATATGTTTGTTGGGGTTTTTTAAAACTGTTAGCACAAAATACCACTTACTTGTGAACTTATGAACTGACAGTGAGCATACTTTTACTCTACACAACAATATACAATTTTTAGTTTTCACCTCTTGTTGTCCTGCACCAGGTTATTAGCATTACATTTTATTTCTGAAAGTCAAAATCCCATGACTCAGAGGCAAGCTGATTTCACCTTCCCTCTCCTTTTTTGCACAAATTGATATATCATGCCACACTACAGAGTCCGTACAGGTCAGATTCAAAAGTAAATTTGGGTTAAACAACCCCTGAAACTTATATTCACTTCAACAGCCTTTGGGACAGACTACAATTTTGACTAGCAATTGGAAATGCAAGTTTTAAGACACACTTATTTTTCTCTGAGACAAACATTCATATTATTTTGGTCTGTTAAAACAGATTAAATAGCCCATGAGAGTCACTGATAGACTACATGCATAACTTTGCAGATATATTAGAAGATATTTTGAGTAGCATTATCATGCAAAAAAGAGCTAGAAAAGAGATAGATAGATAGATAGAATATACAGACATGCAAGTATCCAGGGGCTTAGAGCGATATATCTACACTTACACATATTTTTACATACATATGTGTGTATGAACATTGTAAAAAAATTTCAATTACCTCATCAAGTTTTCACTGTTGAATTTTCCCAGTTCAACATTACTAATGGTAAAATCATCCTGAAGGAGTTGGTCCCTATGTTCCATAATTAATTTTCTTCTTTACCTCTGCCATAGAATTCTGCTTTCCTGGATTTTACAGTTACACATATCAAGTGAGTTTCCAATGCTCTTACACATTACTTTAAGAACATGGGCACATCTTTGGCCAAAAAAAAAAGAAAAAAAAAAAAAAAAGGAAAAAAGCTATCTAGAACCACTTAGTTGTTTGTTGCTTTGCCATTATCCAGAAAAAAATATCCATGTACCTTTAATTTTTCCAAATATTTAGGTTAATCCTACTGCCTGGGCTTTGCCCCATGACAGCATTGCAGTCACCCAAATTCAGACTACGTGTCACCCACCATGCTTAGAACTGCTGCATGACTCAGTTGTAAACAAACAAACAAAAAAATCAAACAAGAAAAGGCTACTTTTAAGTAACTTCGTAAGTCATATTCTATGCTCAGATGCACCTGATACTGCCATTAAGAACACAAGATCAGAACACACTGATGATGTCAACAGTCTCCCTTTTGGAGGTTTGTTGGCATTGTTTTCTGGCATTTTTTTCACCCAGTAGCAAGAAATCTGTAAAGCATTGCCTTAAGGACAATTAAATCCTTAGGGATTCCATTCTTCTAAGGAATCAATGTCAATTTTCCTTCAGCTGACTGTCCTAAATTTGAGACCCATATTTCCTCTTGCTTATCCTTTATCAGTGCCATAAATAAACCACATATATAACACTGAAACTTTTCAACCTGATGAAATACAGTTTCCTTATATTACCTTTCTCATACAGCATATTATCAGATTCTGATATATACTGTCCCATGATTTCACAATTTCTTGGCCATTTATTTTAAAGTCTAATTCTTATCAGTTACTTCCCTCTGTAGCTTCATGAGCAGTTAAAAGCTAAAGTTAGTGCTTTTCTAGATTATTTCCTGCATCATTCAATAGCCTATCAAATAGTTTACTCAGAATGGTCTCCAGAAGCATTGGGTGTTCTTTCACATACGAAAAACACATGAGTAATAAAAAAATACATTCAGGATTTTTCAGAGAAGTTTTCTCCATTGAAACAACAATTAGCATTTATTAGGGCTGGTGGAAAGTTGGAAGATTCAGGAAGATTCACCTTTTCTTCCTCTTTACTGCTTGGATACAGGAACTTACTCATAGGCCCAGTGTTACATGGTAAGGTGAGTAAATAGATCTTGTTCAGTACCCTCAGCTACAGGAATAAATATTTAACTTGTATTTAAAGGTTATCATTCCATGTACTCCTTCCATTTTGCAACCAAATCATCAATGCTAAAAAAAAAGCAAAGCCGCTAAAACATATAGTTCCCCTAAGAAATACAAGCACTCCTAGAATTTTAACTTTTCCGTAGCAGAGTTTTACTACGAAATATTTTCTACACAAGGCAATCCTAATTTAAGAACTTAATTTTGTCAGTCAACATTTTAAATTAACAGTGGGCAGGATAGCGAGAGGAAAGGTAGTCTGAGAAGAGAACTGCTGCTAGAATAACTGTGCAAAACCATGTCTGAGTGAACGACACAAAGTGTGAAAGAAATTTAGGCTGATAGCTCAGAACTAAGGAAAAAGGGGGAGAGGGATAATTTATTCATCATTTTACAAAACTATTATTACCAACATATGGCAAATGCTGTAAGTCAACACAATCACATACAATACATTTGACTCAGTAACAGAACAGACAATATGGCAAGGCCTGAAGATGCTGAGTAATATTCTGGATAACTCATTCATTGACATCTCATTTATTATTAATTTTTTTAAAAAAAATTTGTAGCAGCACCAACTTTTAAGTTCTCTACAATTCAGTTCACTGGGGTTGAAGAGACATGCTATGATCTGGCCGAGCTTTGATTATTACTGTAGTACTGGTTCCAAACTGGTTTTCAGAATGCCAGAATTCAAAGAAAACATTATATCAGCTTACCTGTGAACTCAAAACTATATTTTGCTTAAAACACTGGGCAATTACAAGATCAGTTCTATGTCATATACACTGCAACTCTTCCCACCTTGCTGCAGACGACTTGCTGACAGCTTGTGGTAACAAGCACAATACACATATTAGCTCTTCCATCATTAAAGTCACTAAGTCTTTTGAAAGAAGATGATGAAATCACACTTCTTTCATACTTAATTTACTGAACTAGCAAATATACCTAATATTACTACAATTTGTTCCATATTTTTTCAGAATATTTTAAGAACATCCATTTGTTCATTTGGATTAGTGTACCTTTCAGTGCATTTAGTCAAAATGAATTTTAGAAGCTAAGAGAAACTCCTGGAAAAACAAAAAAAAGGCAAAACAAAAACCCTCAAAACAGCCACCATTTGAGATCAGTTGTTAAATAATTCTTGGCAATTCCAAACAACAAATTAAGATTAGAGATATGAAAAACATTTTTATATTAAACCAGATATCATAAGATATAGCCTTCATTCTTTTGTAACACTCCATAAATATTGGAGCACGCATTTTCAGTCTCCTCCAAGAAACAAATATAAGCTTCTATAACTGCATAGATAAGAAAACCAAGTTGGATATGGTTTACAAACAAGACTTTCTCATCAGGAGTTTTGTGGCAGAATGTAAAGAACTTAAAATTGCTGAATTATAGCTGCGTAACTGTAAAACGATTCATCTGTCTGCTTTTGTTCTGAAGAGCCATTCTAAATACTGCATTTGACTGTGCATTTCTGTACGCCAAAACGTACTAAACAACTTCTATCAGGTTTCCATAGATGAAAGAGATTGAGATGAAACAGCTTCTTACACAATCTGGTCTCTTTGATTACATTTACAGGCCCTCCAGTCATTCTACAAACCCACCAGTCTTTTACTATGGCTTTCAAGCTGTGACAATTTAGATAAGTGAAACATTAAATAGCTCATTATAAGTCCACTTCTGCACCATAGGAATTGATGGCAGCGTTGCCATAGACTTCAACGGGAGATGGATTGCAGTTTGAAATACATCACGTATACATTCATCAGAAACACTTAAAATTCAGAGACTTTCAAAACTTCTTCAAATCAGTTATACTGAACCAATCTTACTACAAATCAGGAGATGGTGGCAGGCCAGTTTTTAGAGTACTACAAAAAGCTATTGAAATGAAGCTTTACTTGTTCTGCCATTTTCATCCAAATCTCTTGCTATGACTTCTGAGACAAGAAATCATCAGGAAGTGAAAAGCCATTTCCAACAAATTTAACACAATAGAATAAAAAGAGCAGGGAAAAAACTTTCAGAATTTTCTTCCAAGACAGGCAAAATATTTATCTGCCAGAAACTGATCTACTATGAAGAAGCTACCAGGATGCACATAATTCAAGGTTCCAGCTTATAAGAAATCACATAAGCAAGCAGCTTTGGTAATTTAGTGTAAAAGATAGTAGTCCAATGTAGTCAGAATGAGACATATTCCAAGTGAGTGTGCATTTCCTTCTCTCTTACATGAGACCAAAGAAGCAAAGCCTAACCAGCTTCACAAATGTATTCTGTATTCTTCAGACTGTTTCTGTTGTCGCAGAAACAAGAAAATGCTAATAAAGTCTCCCTGTGATAAAGAATTAAACACCAGTAATACTGAATATCTATAAAATTACTCAGTTATGAGGTTACCTTCTATCTTAATTCACCATCTGTGACAAATATAAGCAATATATCAATCTATCTACTCGGCACCATGGTTCTTAGGTAGAGAAGGAAAGTCCAAAGATTTAGCAATCTTCCCACAGCTCTTGCTGATATAATTTTTGGGATTCAATACCAATGAAAATACCGTGAAAAAGATAGTAATAAAATACCATACCAGTGTAGTGGCAATATAGCTTCTGTCCTCAGCATTCCCATAGGACGTGGAGCAGTGTGGGTATGATACAAGGCAGCTGACAATTCTTCAGTAACCCAGGTAAAAGGGAAAGCTGATGGCTCTCTTCCTTGAAAATTCTGTCCTGAAGAGAAAGGAGAAAGGTACTCAAGAAGTTTCCCACAGAACTTCCACAGAAACAAGGTTTAGAGGTGGAAATTAAATTTTTTTTTTCCTAAAAATGCAGCAGTGAAGACATGGACATTATCAACATGCGCATTTTTTTCGACATGGAAAAGTTTGTGTTTTAAATGTCTTCCCTCTGTTGCTACAGATTTTTGTTGCCTCAAGAGAAGTGCAAATGCTAGAAGAGGCTACAGTTTTCTAGAGATGGCTCTCCTACCCTTTATAATTTAGTCATCTTTTCTTCAAAACTACTTTTTGCACATGTTACAGTGTATTTCAAAGGTCAGGAATTTGTATTTCAGGACTATACATTTCTTTTCTTTTTTGATTGTTCATTTCTTTCTATCCACTGAGCTTTTTCACTTTTCCAGATAAGATATTCTAGTGGGTAATTTTCTCCATTCAGCAGAATGTCTCCATTTAATACTCCCCTGGTGATATCTAGAGCTCAGGTACCTTATTACCTTGCAGGTACAATTCTTTCTAGATGTCAAAAAGGAGCTACCTCAAAATAACATGGCCAGAGTGCTGAAAATTGCAGCCACGCCTGAACACCAATTTGAGGAATAGTATAATATTTTTAAGAAAGTGCATGTCAGCTAACTGAGGTCTGAATACCATCTTTTTCACTACTTTGGAATATTCTCATTTAGAGCTCGTTTGGTCAAACACACATAATGGAGAGTTCTTGTAGTGATACATGACAGTGATTAAATAGTCACTTTAAATGCTGGTTTTCTTTTAAAAAGTATAGCTTTAATGAGTCAAATATCCGCTATTTCTTTACAATGATATTTTAGTAACTCACATATTAATATCGCAGCATTCTACTGACTCTATGGATCATACGAAACAGCAAACTCGTCTACATCAGCAGTCATTGAATCAGCATCAGGCCTGAATCCAACACTGCAGTTGTACAGAAACAGTATCAGATACACCACAGATTATTGCAAATTACATCCAGATTATCTTCTCAGATAGCACTGTACTTGCCCATGTCACCTTGATTAAGGAAGATTCCTTCAAAAGGAATTAAGGTTGAACAACCATGACTATAATTACAGATCTTTTCTTTGTATTTAAGTATCATATTACTGTATTGTTCAACTCTTGGTTAAACTGTATTTTAGCCTAGCAAAGGAAGTAGAGTAAAAATAAAAGTACATAGTGCACTTAGAATTCTGATCAGTAGCTTGCAAAGTATTTAATTTCTCAAATGAAATATGGCCAAGGAACTCAAATATTACCTCCTTGCTGTCAAACCTTTGAGATCATGGGTAGTCAAGGTTTGGTTCTGTTTTCAGCTATGGCTCGTGACCTTGAGGTATAATGTGGTGTTGATAAGAACCACTCTTAAAGCATTCCAGATATTAATATATGGATGAAAAAAATTAACATTCCAAGATTATTTCAAAGGCATTTTGATTTCTGAGAAACCAAAAAAAAAATCAGGTATGTTCACAAATTAAAAATGTTTTAAATATAGCTGTCCTCCACTAAACTGCTATCTGTTTTGTTTCAAATTTCCATTTAACTATTCAGGGTATCATTTTATAATACATTTGTACATGAAAGCGTTGCGCATAAAAATATTTTCAGGGTTCAGAGGGTGGAGGCGAATTAAACCCACACTCACAGGTGTCTGAGTTTATGATAAACAGAAGGGTTGGATTGTATACAAATAATATTCTATTTTACGCAAACATTTAGCCTCCAGTATGTTCTCTTTTTCTGAAGATTATTAAGCACACATTGTATTTCCTGTCTGAGATCTGATCACTTACTGCTCTCAGTGACAGAATGGCTAATTTTTTTGCTTAGGCCAAAAGCAACTCATGGTTTCCAAAACAAAAATTACTATTTCTTTTCAGTCAAAATAGCAATGAAACATGAAACCATGTGACATTTCTTCTAAATACTAATTCAAATTATCTTCAGAAAATGGTTCCTTGAAAAAAAAGTTGAGTGAGTAGGTATGAAATTCCGACATTTGTTGTCCTTCGCTTGCTTTGTGTGGGGCTAAATGTTAAGTTCACACGTCAAGCAGTATTTTTTTAGACTAGTTGTGGATATTCTAGAATGTTAGTGTGTGAAATAACAATATTCAGGAGAAGAATTATTACTCTTTTTCAATTTCATGTCTTGAAAGTGATAATAAGGCACTCTTTGGAACTAACATTGAGGAAATAACCAAAATAGCCATCAAATAAAAATAAGGTAAAGAAGACACCACCCTCCTCAGTAGTAACATAGTGTCAAATATAACTTACCTTTCATTCACAGGTTTAAAAATGGAAACTAAACACTCAAATGCAACATCTTCTAGGAAAAAAATCATAATCATCCTTCACATTCCTATGATATTTCAGATACGTCAGGGCATTGAAATGCTCAGAAACACCTTGGTGTAATATTATACCTCTCTAGTGACTAGCCAGTATTTCAAGACTATGGGGTTTCATGCTGCGATATAATCAAGGGCCAAACCTAGTCTTGTTGAGAGTGGATGGTGATGAACTAAATGTGCAAAAGAACTGGTGTCACTGCTTTTAAGTTATTCTATAAAAATTGTCTCTTTACACTGCAAAAAGAAGAAAATGTACTTTAAAGTAAAAGCCCAATAGACAAGCTAGGAAATCCATAGTATTATTAAGGAGGAAAAGACCTCTAAGCAATGAGTAAAACAAGTAACCTAACACTGCCAAGTCCAACACTAAACCACATCCCTAAGCACCACATCTACACCTCTTTTGAACTTCCAGAGAGTGTGACTGAGCCAGTTCCCTGTACAGCCTGTTCTGATACTTGATTATCCTTTCAGTGCAGAAATTTTTCCTAACATCCAATCTAAACCTCCTCTAGGACAACTTGAGCCCATTTCCTCTTGCCCTCTCCCTTCTTACCTGGAAGTAGGCAACTTCCATCTGGCTACACCCTCCTTTCAGGCAGTTGTAGAGAGCGATAAGGTCTCCTCTGAGCCTCCTTTTCCCCAGGCTAAACCCCACCTCCCTCAGCAGCTCCTCGTAACACTTGTGCTCCAGACCCTGGATAAGCTTTGTTGCCCTTCTCTGGACATGAAATGGGATACTTTTTAAAACTCTGGTCTCTCTACTTACAGGTGCCCTCAAAAAAGAGCATGGGGCCAACCCTATTCTAAAACCACTCATGGAGGTTAATCCACGTGCTAAATTCACTCTATCATCTTAATATTGAAGTTGTCGTGCCTCCATTCCTTTACTTCTAGTCACACAGGTTAAATAATTTAAAATGGTAACTTCTAACATGCAGTCTGGGAATAACCCAATTTCTTCACCAATATTTAAAATTTGAAATATGATACTGCAGGCAGCATAAACCTCACTGTAGCTCTGAAATTTGGCCTTCTGACTGAGTTTAAAGAAATTCAGCAGAATGTCCTCACTGATTTGAGGCACACTAAGAAGTCCTGCTACAATCCATGAAATTGATGTCTATGAACTTTATTCTCCAGAGACCGAAAATCTTCCTTAATAATTCCCAGGACACTAAAAGATGCAAATATAATTGCTTTCATTAGGTTTGTCAGAACAGATTTGCATTAACTCACACTTCTCTTTGTAACTGCAAACGGTGAAAGCAGGCTCTGTGAGCATTCAGAGGTTTTAAAATCAGTCATTTTCCATGAGTGAACTTTGTTCTGTCCGTAAGTGCCAACCTGCAGCCCTGTACCTTCTGCATTCTTCTTGCAGGCTTCTTTTACATCGTTTCACCCCACTGCTGTTTTTTCATCGCTGTTGCTTTCTGTCATTATCTGTCTTTATGTGAATGTGATCACTGCTACTTTAATGCTTAGGCTCTTGCTTTAGTGTAAAATATGATACAATAGATAGACAGATTCTAAAAAAACCAAAACCACTCTTCCAGAAAGAGGCTTTATAAATCTGTTTTATTCACAACAGCTCTTCTACCTGCCAAGCACTTTGTTACTATATATGAGAAAGGCCTTCATTCCAGATGCCTTTCATTGTGCCCTAACACTACCACCCTGCATAGGTAAGGAACTCATTTGTTACTTTTTAAAAGGAGGTAGTGTTGCGTGGCAAGATTGTGTCATTGCCAAATATCAAACAAATGCCCCTGTAAAGCTCAGAAAAAATAGGAAAAGTTTGTGATAAATGAATTGTCATCATTTTCAATAGTTTATTTTCAACCCTATTCAAGACAAGGAAACTGACCTGAATTCCTGAGAAATTTGAGGAAGAGAAGATGTATGGAAGTTCCTGCCATATCTGCCAACTGCTATATGAGCTTTTATATTAAGTGAGCTAGAATCACTTCATTAAAACAACAGTTTAACAGCTTAGACAAGGGCACCAGGAAAGCAAGCAGTGGAAAAATTAGTTTCAAGAGAAAGAACATGACATACGGACTCTTTTTCATTTGACACAGAACTGTAAAGAAATGGCTAATATTAGAGTCCGTTGTGAGACATTGTGGTCTTGTTGTTCAAATAAAACAGAATAGTACCTTGTCCAGTGTTTTCTAAAGTATTTGATATGTATTTGAAGGCTTCGTTTAATTTTTTTGTGTGGCAGAACTATTCAGACGTAAGACTCAAGTATTATTTTAAAGTATTGTCAAGCAATTTGGCTGATCTTGTAAAAGATCAATATTTCAGAACCTGGAGTTTTACCAGATACATCTCAGCCCCAGGGCTTGAGCACATACCCTGACCACAGGCCAGGTGCAGGCCAGGATAAGAGATGAACATGTATTTTAGTTTCCTACAGCAGAGAATCCAGACATGTAAAAGAGCAGCAAGTTTCTGTGCATCTCCCTGCAGTCCTCGCTTTCCAGGTTTACCAGGGAATGAGGACTGAGGATTACTGTGCCAACTGTACCTGTCCTTACATGTAGACACAGCCATTTTCCTCAAACTGTCTAAAGCAAAGTCAGAGGAACCAACACTGGCACAAACTACATTTGGAACTGTTCAAAACTGAATCACAAACTGATGAAATGTAAGTTGATGAATGACTACTATGTAGCACAGGTTTAAGCTTCTGCTTCAATTTTAGGCAAAATTTCCAAAATTAGTTACATTAGAGGATGTACGTTTTGGAAAAACTGCAGAAGACATCTGGCCTTGAAATGCTGAATATGTTTTGCTTATCTAGTTTAAAGCCTCATTTTAAATGAACTTACTTCAACCAACATTTTCAGTAAAGCAAGTGCCACAGCACCTTACTTCTTATAGATGCTCAGGCAGCATACTTCACCAGAAGGAAGAAAGTATATTGCTAGGCATTATACCTCCTGAAACAAATCCCTTATGGTCAGTACAAATGCCAAATCATAGAAACAGACAAAAAAAAAAAAAAAAAAAAAAAAAAAAAAAAACAAAAGAAGTGTAGGTTTACATATATGTGTGTGTACATGCTTGGAGACAAAAAAAAAAGACTGAATCAGTTTAGAGGAAAGCATTATGCTACATTCAAATGTCAATTTACCACTTTTCAAGGCTAAAGATTTCCTGAGCATCATTTTCAAATAATCTCTAAGGACTTGAAAATTTTGCACAGCCTGGGTTGTATTTGAAGTACTTTATGTATTAAAACTGCAGTTAACTCTAAAGTGTGTAATTATTTGTGAACATTTATTTAATGTTCAATCTGAATGTTTATCAAATTTTCTCAGCAACTAAACTCTGAGGCTGACTAAGCTGTCACAGTCCTTTTAAGGTGATGCAAGTTCACTAATCTGCTCTGGACAATGGAAGCTGATGCAGGCACCTTGGGCTAGAAAAGATGAGGCATTGTTGCAGGAATGCCATATTGCTGTTCTGGAATCATCACATTACATCAAGCACACGAAGACAAAACAATTTTTAAAAAAGTTTTGATTTCCCCCCCATGACAAAATACGATTGGCTATGTCTAATAGAGCAAATGCCATTTGGCATCCTGCTGTAAATCGCAGTGAGCAATGTCTGTAGAGATTTATTCTTCCCAAAGTCTCCAAAATACACTCAGAGCTTGACAGATAAGCTGATGATGATAATAAACCATTTATCAAATTGAAATGCAGCCACCTCTGGGGTAAGCTGTGATATTAATATTTTCTCCTGTGAATATTCATTGTACCACTTAGAGAGTAGCATTATCTGATTGGACTGCAGCTACAAAATCACTTCAAGATCCCTTCCAACAGCTGGAAGAATTTCTTCTGATATATAGGGGCTAAAAACAAAGGTATTCATGCTGCTCTAAATGTGAGGGTCTGCACTGGAGATAATATAGATTTTCAGCATAGCAGGATACTACACAAGGTATGTAGCTTTGTGTCTGGAAGACAAGGTCCTGTCACTCAATTACAGTGCTAGCACTGAGAAAGCTGCTGACCAGTCTCATCGGATCTCATGAAAGCTTTTTTAACCTTGCTAGAAGCATTTCTAAATTTAATTGTCTCCTCCTCAAAATGAGATAATGATCTCTTGCCTTATAGACTCTATCCAGGTTTTCCTTGGCTGCCATTTTTAAAAAAAATTCACGCCCATTGCATGTAGTTATTTTACCTTCTTGTGAGGTTTAAACAAGTTCTATAGGGAAATGGGGAAAAAAAGTTTTATTGCTCAATTTCTTAATGTTAAAAAAAAAAATCCTTCTACAAGTACACAGCATAAAGCATTACTTCAAGCATATTAATTAACTAAAAGAAACGTATCTCACCGCATAAAAGGCCTAATAGCCAAGGAGACTTAACATTATATACATATATATAAAAAAAAAAGAGTAAATCTTGATAGTAGTTCTTTTTCCCTCACAAAAATAAAGCTCATCTTTTTGAAGCATTGATGTGAGCAATATGTCATGTCCTCCTTATTTAGTCTACTTATTAAGAAATTGGAATGTTGATACCACATGCTATACCATTAAAAAATATTTTGTACGAACAAATATTGTGTAAAAAAATAATTGTAAGAACAAAAATGGTTCACTAATTCCTGAAAACCCAAATTTTAAACCAAGGAAACTAGTGTAACAAGACACTCTTTCTTCTAAATAACATTTCAGCAGGAAGAAACATTATTAATTCTATTGACATTCCTTTAGTTTAGAAACAGAAATTTAAAATAATCCAATAATATTTAAGTCTAGAATTTTCTCTGATAGAAGACCTCAATGCAGTAGAACACATCAGCTAGCAACATTTCACTGAACCATTTGTGCACTTTGCTCATTGTAACTCATGACCACTCACCCCTAAACTGACACTCAACCACGAGCGAACAAATTATGTGGAGGAGAACGTCACTGCTTTCTCCCAGTAGACATCATTTGTCACATCCCAAGAGTTCCATTAATAAGACAAGTTTTAAAATAATTCAACTACAAGGCTGAGAATTAGACAGACTTTTTTTATCACCTTACTACTTTCAGATAGTCTGTTGAAAAGCTGAATCACTGGGAAAAGTGCAATGGAACCATGTAACAGATGTGCCTCCCAGGAGCAATCAGTGGTAGTGCTAAATGCTGTCCAGAATTGCTAAAATGGCACACTCCTTCCCATAAAGGGCACAAGTCTTCGCTTCCTTTTCTTCCACTAACAAAATCTTGCTGAGTTACTTGTAACAACGTGCAATGAGTTATGGTTTTGTTAAGCACAAAACACTAATATTTTGTCTATTTCAATGCTTTCTGTATATTGCAATTTTCCACAAACTAATATGCCAATACAAGCAAGATACACTGCACATAGTGACACACCCCTGCATATCAAATAACAAGAGAAATAAAAAACTCAACTCATCTCTCTCCTCGGATGTGCTATTCATTGCTTGAAACTACGTAATTGCCAAGTTAAAGTCCGGATTTTATCTGGGTCAGATTCATTTGATCTAAAAATAAAACTTTTTTCCCTGAAAGCATTCCAACTAGTGCAGGCATTCCCTTAAGCCCATAAAATAAAAATAATATCAGCATCAGAGATACTAAAATGTGAACATAGAAATGGAACACTGAAAGGATTTGGATTGTTTGAATTTGGATTATAAATTCTACAAATGTAATTCCAACCGCTTACTTTACAACAATATTACTGTAGTGGATATCTCTCCTTAGAAACAGAGTCAGCTTTCATTCAGCTTTAGTGGGAATATTAAAGCTGTAATTTCTTACCACTTTGCAGCTTTGAAGGATGACAGAAATGAAATACAGGGGCAATCATTTTAGTTTCTACTGGAATACCAGTTTTCTTTTATGTGTACTTTAAAAATTCCAGTCTGATATACCTAGAAATTTCTTTTCAACTCTTTTTATAGTGGCAATACTAACCACACACTTCTCGGTGATTGCTTTTTTTAGTGCAATCCTTATATTTTACCTAGTCTGCTGAAAGAGCTACCAACAAAAGTCTCAGTTTGCTTCTCCTCCATACAAGCTCCAAATTTCCCATTTTGTTCCATTCTCTTCTTGTCCACTCCAACATTAGGAGTCACTCAATGACAAGAGGAAGAGATTTTATGTGGTGAGAGCATGTGTCTCAGACACTTCGAGCTCGGATGCCCTTCCTCTCCACCAGCATCTTCTCCTTGCTGGGGTGAATTCCCTCCTACTTTTCCATTTGTGAAAGAGTAAAACAGATGCGCAGTGCTACTAAGGAGACTGTAAAATGTGGATTTAGTAACCAGAAAGTGCTCAGATGACCCTGCCAATTAAATCCAACCAGTCAGAAGTCAGCTATACCATAATACCCTGCCCAAGGACTGTACGTCCCACTTCTCCCAGAAGTGTTGCCTGCAAAGGTCCAGGCATCTACCACAGTCTCCTCGCACAGTATTTTTCCACTTTCCACTGTGTAATTTACACAGATGATAGCTGATAAAATGCCAGTTGTGGAGGAAGGCAGACTGGAAACAAGCTCTATTTTTATGAAATAAATAAACATCTAGGGCTTCCAACCTTTTTATGTTAAATCATTATCTGAACCAACAGCATTTGATCAAAGCAGAAGAATAGTTGGATTTGTGTGGATGGGAACAAAAAGAAAATAAAATTACACAGTCCACTCACACTGTTGCTCATCAGTGCTGTGTTCATATAAATAACCATGACTTTCAAATATTTTTCCTGCTTTAGGCTTCTTCTGCCAAGCCTCAATAATAATAGCTGCTCAAACCAGAAGGAAAAAAAAAAGCATATCTAGACATATCAATATTATGGTGGTCTATTTCACTGTAATCCAGGATTACAGAATTGTACATGAAACAGTTTAAGGCATTAATTCAATACAAAAATAAAACCACCCTGTTAAAAAAAAAAAAAACAACCCAACATAATTTTATTTTTTTTATTTCAGAAGCCTTTTGGAAGTTGCGTTGCACAGCAGCTGAATGGATCCTAGATTTGAGGGTTTATCTTCCCATCTCTTTCAAGGCAACAGTAACTTCCAACCTATGTGATCTTTCTTTGATATAATGTGAAAGGAAGTATACATAGGGTCTTTACCAAATAAGAAAAGAAAAGTCAGCTCCAAAACTCAACAAAATCTTTTCTACAATTAGTTCCTATTTCTCTGGGTAGGATGCTACGTTTTCTCTACTAGTAAGGAGCTGCACTTCAATGTGATGAAAAAAGCATCCTTGATAAAGGTCATTCTCTGTATACCATCTATAATTTCTTTTCTAAATTTCCCCAGTGTTTTAATCACATCACACTAGGTAGGAAGTAACTCAGTGACTCATACTGCACACACACCAAGAAGGAAGATAAATATTCAACGGTCTGCTATGTCAACACCTTTTACATCAAAAAATGACCAATTCTCCTGTTCCATTTCTGCACATTTTCTTGCTTTCCACAATTTACTTGTCAGGCTATTCATTATCAACTTTACTTGGTGTTCTTTTGATGTCTTACCACAGTTTGTTCTTTAGCTTCTCATTAGCTGCTTTTTAAAACACAGGCAACAACCACTAGAAACCATCACCATCCCAACGGCCTTCCCCTCTTCTTGCTAGATATATTTCCATTTTAATAGCATCTTTACAAAGTGATAAATACTAGCTGAAGTTCAGATGTGTTTGTACATAACTTCAAGTTGGGGAAGAGAAGAATAAAAATGTCTGCTCAGTCACCAAGGATCTGCTGGAAACACACACCTCTTCATAAAGGAACTTAACTGTACTAAACATTATCTATGCACATGCCAAACACAGAAATGTAAAAAGACTAAACCAGTAAAGAAAAATGTCTAAGGGTCATTTTCCTGAACAAAGATGCTCACACTATTGCTTTTAGTGCCAAAACTGATCAAAGAGAAAAGCCAAATAGGAACAAGAAGGCACAAGCTTCCCTGCCCTGAACTGAGGTGATTACAGAGATGCCAGTGCCCACCTTTTGCTTTAGCTAGATGGAAGCCACTCTTCTCTGCTCTCATGTGACTCCACCTGGAGTGCTGCAGCCAGTTCTGGGGTCCTCAGCACAGGAAGGATACTGATCTGTTGCAGCGAGTCCAGAGGAAGCCACAAAGTTGATTAGAGAGATGGAGCACCTCACCTATGAGGAAAGGCTGAGAGAACTGGGACTGTTCAGCCTGGAGAAGAGAAGGCCTCATGGTGACCTAATTGCAGCCTTTCAGTACCTAAAGGGCACCTACAAGAAGGCTGCAGAGGGACTTTTCACAAGGGCATATAGTAATAGGACAAGGGAGAGTGGCTTCAAACTGAAAGAAGGCAGATTTTTATTAGATATTAGGAAGAAATTCTTTACTGTGAGGGTGATGAGGCACTGGAACAGGTTGCCCAGAGCACATGTCTGATCCCTGGAAATGTTGAAGACCAAGCTGGATGGAGCTCTGAGCAACCTGGTTTAGTGAAAGGTGTCCCTTTCCATGCCAAGGGAGTTGGAACTAGATGACCTTTAAGGTTCCTTCCAACCTGAGGCATTCTATGACTCTGTGAATACACACTGCATTCCTCATTGCTTCTCTAGTGACTAGTGCCCAGTCTAAAATGCTGGAAATAGAATCTCCTATACCCATTGTGTCATTTATTTAATAAAGTATTGTATTGTCTAACATGAGTGAAGAAATTGGTGGGGGTGGGGGGGGTTAAAGAGCGGCAGGAGGTGTGGATAAAAAGGGGTTGGGGTTTGTTTGGGTTTTTCTCTGGTTTTTTGCTCCTTCCCTATTATGGGAAAAAATTATAATTAAGGTTTCATTTGTCAAATTTGCTCCAACCTACTTCCACACTAGCTGTACTATGCTAGCTCTTTTATTTTGGGGCAGTTGAGATCAAATTATACCCTGAAGGTATTTTTCTGTATCTTCTGCAAAGCTTTTCTTACTACTGTGGCAGCACCAAAAGGCACAATTTCATTATGCCAACACCTTAGAAAAAAACAGGAGACAATCCCATCTGCCCTGTAAACTTATTCCCTAGAAAGACAGGAGCACAAAGAACAGTATGGACTCTGCTTGGAAAAAAAGCCTGTTTGTATCCAGCAATTGATACAAGATGCTTAGTTCAGGGACATTTTTAGATGGGGTAGGAGTTATCTGAAAGGTGGCAAGGCAAGGAACGGCAAAGGAGATGATCAGCAGTTGATTTGGCACAAAGAGTGTGGGTCAGCAGATTGGTAAGAATGGAAACTGTAGAAAGAAAGCTCAAGCTATATTGCCATGGCTCATAAACAGGAGATCAGCGTGGGAAAAACCAGTTTTGTGAGAAGCTTTTGATGTCATAGGCAATTTCCCACTGCTCAGTTGAAGTTACAGTAATAAATAACAGCTGTAGCTGGATATGATGTCTCCCTCTTCCAAATACATTGAAAGCAGGGAGAAGAAAGCAGGAAAAATCAGATGCTGCTTTGGCTTTGCATATGATATTGGCCTTTGTCAGAGGCAAAGTATCAGCGTAGCTGAATCTCTGGGTTTCATTTTCCTATCTCATGCAAAAATAGCTCAGACGATATATCTCCCCAGTATCTCATTTTCTTTTTTTCTTTCTTTTTTTCTCCCCCTTTACTAAAGCAAGAAATAGCATAAGGCAGGGACCTTTGCTGTGTTTGAGATTCCTCAAAAACTAAATTTGACAAGAGAGCTTGCTTGAAAATATAAGCTGGAAGATTTACGACAGATAAGAAAATATGAAACCTTCTACTAGAAAACCAATTGACATGCGAAAAATTAAATAGGTTAAAAAGTAGTTTGTCATTGTCTGGCAATGAAGTCACGCTTATTTCCTCCCACCACCATGTCTTCAAAGGGTGAAATGAAACCACCATGGGATATTTCACTTTGAATATGTTTCTTTCTGTCACTGAGCTTTAAAATCATATTCAGAAGTAAAAGGAAAGTTACAATTTTCCTTACAGAAAGAGACAATCTCCTTTTAATAACTTTTTGGAATGTTTTTGAAATCTGAGCTTGCATCCTAGAGCTAACATTTACCACGTTCTAGATAAATAAGATCATAGTAACTTGAAGAACTTTGCATGTTCTGTGAAACATTCTGGTGGTACATATCAGGAAGACTAAAACATCTAATTGAATCCTTTACATTAAACTGGAAGTTTGTGTTTTACATATGGTTTACGTAGAGAAGAGACTAACATTGTTTACGATTACATCTGAGAAAAAAAAAATCAAGTGCTTATAAAGATAACGAGTTCTTTTCTCAAAGTAATATCCTGTATGTGTCCCTATAGAATTTATTCACAATATCCTTTCGGAAACTCATATATTAGTGCGTATGTTTGTTAAATTACAGAAGCAGTCCAACAATGCTCAGCGTGGAGACAGGATGCCAGACCTAACAAATCCCTAGTTTCACCCATAATAGCAAGGATTTTTCCACTTCAAAATTACATTCGTCCGTCATGACTTTTCTTGTTCAAACCTCTAAGCTAAATTTTTCTGAATGTTTTGGTGACAAGTGTTCTCCAAGAGCTCTGAAAAAACTATTAAAGTTTTCTGTAAGCAAAATTGTTTTAACTTCATTTAGAAAACTTTTTCATAGTACTTCCAAATTACAGAAGGAATACACAAAACTTAAATACCATCTTTAAAACTTTGCGTTTTTAGTGAGAGGTCATAATAATGAAAAAAAAAAGAGTTCAATAATTGCAACCTTTTTTTCTTAAAAATACAAAAAACAAGCCGTTACTCATTTCCCCCTTAAATTCATCTATCCAATTCTAACATGTCCATATTTCCTACCTGCAGGATTTGTTAAAATTTTGAAAAGGTGTCAACACTCTCAAATGAAAACAACCCTAAAATACTGTTACTATCATGGAAGCTATCAGCTAAAAATCTCCAACTAAAATTATCTTTTGAAGTGACATCACAGTTCATTGACAGGCAACTTATGGGAAAAGGACCTTTATCAAGATTGTTTGTATTTTTAAGTAACAGAATACTTCTGAAGCCTGCAATTACTGTATGTTTTAACACGTTCATAAACTTAAGTAGAACAAGCATTTAGGAAGCAGAATATCCCTTCTTCATTATTTGAATCAACTGATTTATGATACAAGAGTTTCCTAGCCTTCACTCTAATGGAAGACACAAGGTATATTTATATCACACTTTACCAAAGCATAATTTCTCTTTCCTAGAAGAACTCCAGAGGACTTACCCCCTCAAGGAGAAACTCTGGGGTTTTTTTTTATTTAGACTTTGGATTGCATATGTTCTACCCTTCTTGGCCAGAAAACACTATAGCTGGGTCTCTCAGACAAAGGCTGCTCAGGCTTGAAAGTCACAACCTACTCATTTGTTCTTGAATACTTCAGGAAGTTCAGGAAGGATGAACATCCTTCACGCTTCTGGGTTTTCTTAGGGACCATATAACAGTTAAAGCAAGCAATGTGAAGTTTTTTTTTCAATGAATTGTCACCTCGCTTTTGTTGCAGAGATTAATAAAAAAATAAAAATAAGGTATAAACCAAAAAGCTACCTGGGAATGTAGCTGACAATGTTTCATCATCATTCAGCTTCTTTAGGTTGCTACACACACAAAAGTACTTGATGACTTTTTACTCTGTCTTTTCTATGCCTTCTAAAATGATTGATGAAAAAAATCCTCACTTTGTTCAGTCCAAATCTTGGCCCCGGGACTGAAAGAAAATGTTATTTACAAAGGTAGCAGACACATTGCCTTTCTGTTCAAGTCACTGATACTACTGACATTATGTCACAGTATCATTTGTAGTAAACAGTTTTAAGAAACAGTAAAAGTACTGTAAAACCATCAAAACTAGCATTTATGTCCCTTTTCCTCACCTGCTAATTGAGTGTTATTCAAGCCTCTAAAAAACCAAGTGTTGTGTCACGAAGCATTAGTTGCTAAGCATTATGCTGTAGAAAGAGTTTCTATTTCCTTCATTTTAACCAAAGCAATCTACCAGTCGGTTGTCCATCTAAAACAGTCTCTAACAGAGGAGGTTTGAACCACAACTCTCAAGCACAGATCCTTCAGGAACAACTGACAGACTAAAATATATGAATGGAAATTGATGGAGCAGCACTGAGAGAAGTCTGATCTGATTCCACAGGTATTTTCTAAAACTCAAAAAGCTAGTATCTGAAGAACAGTACATAAAAGAGTAAAGACATAAAATGCCATTAGGTAAGCTATACTCCAGGAAATCCCTGCACTGCTTTTATCTTTTATCCTCAGCTATATAGAATCAGAGCATAGAATCACAGAATCACATTCAGGCACTACCCCTTCAGCTTTGGAAAAAAGACCAGACTACAGCTTTTGTACCTAGAGAGGTTTATTGAAAGATTAACGTCACATCTCTGCAACCAACACAGTCATTACACTGATTTCTCTAATGGTGAACAAGTTTTAAGGTCAGATGATTGGCCTGCCCTTGGGGAAATCAGATTCCCAGTTCCTTTCCTCTGTCCTCTTCCTAGATGCCATGCAGACCCGTCTCACAGAGAAGAGTGTTCTACACCTGTCAGTAAGCACATGCCAAAGCGGGACACGTTTCCACATTGCAAACCCTCTCGTGTTGTCTGAGCACAGACTCATATTCATCAATCACATCTGAAAAGCTGTTGGGAGTCCACTAGTGCCCATCATGAATCAAAATTAGAAGAAATGTCTGAATTCTTCTGAAATCCAGTTGACCAGAAAACACTCAAGCCCACTATTGGCTCCATTCATGGTCAACCATTAACTGTTCTCTGGTACTGGGCCAGTTTACATTTACAACTTGTTTAGGGTCACTAACTTAGCATTTCTTTGGGTTCATACTTCCTTGAAATAAATAGGCCATGACCATACTACCAATCACCTCCTATGTTTGTGTCTAGAGATGACTGAAAAATAGACACACATCACAGATGTATCCCATAGGTCTCTTTAGAAAGGAGCTCTCACTCAGCCAATTGCAAGGCTCTCTATTTCAAACTGTCCTTGAGACTAGAACAGAGGCTGAAATACTTCCCAGCATGTTTGTACTTCAATGCTATCTACTCCCAGATTCTGGTCTTTTTACTTATGTTCGGCTTCATCTGTTGACTTCACCTCCTTGCTCAGTACCTGGAAGTTTAATTAAGATCAGTAGTAAATGATACAGCATCTTGCAGTTATTTTACAGAAGACAAGTTGAAAAAGTTTGAGAAAAAAATCGATAGAAATTAAAAAGCAGCTTGTTTCTTGCTTCGGTTGTCTTGTTTTGACAGCACCCCCAAGAACTTGCAGGTTTAATTTCTCTTTCAAGCTAGAGGCATAAAGCAAAATGCCAAAGAAAAATATTTTGTCCAGACTCAGCTAGTAATTTTGAGGTAATTACAGTGCTGAATGTTCAGCCTGAAGTTTTCCAGGTAATTAGAGGTTTAGGTTAGCTGCCTTTCTTTAGTAAGTATTTCAATTCCAACTCATCTCTGTTAAAATAACCCCCGAAACCACACAGAGAACAATATTCCCTGGGTGAGAGTACACGTTTTTTTCATATAGCCTAGTACTCCTATAGCTTTCCTAGAAATCTAGGTAAATAAACTAAACTAGTTATTCTGAGTTAGAGAACAGCTCCCTGTGATAAAGCATGGCATTAAAACATTTAAGGCCAAAGAAATCAGTTATTCTATTTAGTTATTTTACAGTGTGTCATTAGCACCAGAGAGGCAGTCACAGTTCATCTTATCAGGTGCTTCTACATTAACAACCGGCCTACAATGGCCAAGGTTAATTTTGTTCTGATGTGCTACAGCCTGAGGCTCCACCACATTGCTGTTAACCAGCAGCCAGGTCTGCACCACTTTCTAGCCTGAGGTCATAGACACAAGGGCCCAGAGAGAGTGGCCACTGGAGAACCTGGCAGCCTTTCCACATAGAGGGCACTGAATGGGATCCCAATGCCTCCTTTCAGACGTGGTTTCAAATGCAGAGCCCCTTTGATACATTTGAGCGCACACTGCACGAATCCAGGTACAAAGACCAGGCCAATTTGTTCCTAAAAAGAGACTCCTTCCAAAGCTCTGAACCCATGCACTCACACTGCTTGCTGGCAAGCCAACATTTAATATCATTCCAGAGTGAGATCAATGACATGAGCAGAACTTTAACTCCTGGTCTCCATGCTGATACTTTCATTTTCCATGCATATAGTAATGATCCTATACTGTTATGCACACAGATATAAGTAACCTTCCACATACTCAAACTTTAGCAATGTTTCCCATTACTCTGCATAATGGGAAGAATACGTGCAGGTCAGCCTAGCACAGAGGAAAAACAGTTTTTCCTTTTATACAATACCATTTATTCAGCCAAAGTCCCTTGCTCAACCAAAATGAAGTACTTTGGTAGGTTATGAGCTCTTTCACATATGCTTTAAATAACACTGAAACAAAATTTTTCGACTACATGCATTTTGTATGTTTTGAAAAACAATGACTAGATATTTCAAATATTTCAATTATTCAGGACTTAAAACGAACCAGCTAAGCAGAAACAAACTTGCACGCTTGTCTTGGGGTGATGCTATCATGTGTATCCCCTATCATGCTCTATGCCCAAAAAGTAGTAGTGTGCCTTTTCTGTGCCTTTAAACTGAGCTGGAAAAAAAAAAACCCAGATGAACTTTCCAAAGCAGCTTCTCAAGGACACAGAGATATACTCCTCAGTGTTTTTCTGACTGCGGAAGGCACGAAGGGAGCACCCTGCTTGCTTTTTCTTCAGCCAGTTGGTTTTATTTTCCCTTCTTGGTGTGAGACGGAGAGCTGAATTTTGTTTCTTGGGACTTTGGTTTTTTTACCCTTCTTCTCTTCTGAACCGTTTCAACAACATCAGAACACATCAGGAGAATTTTCTCCCCGAGGCCCGGGGGTGGGCCCACGCCCTCACCGACCAGCTCTGAGGAGGAGAGAGACCACACCTACAGAAGGACTCTGAAATCTTCCCAAGTTTCTCTCTATAGCGGGGGATATATAGATATATCTCTCTATATATCTCTCTATAATAATTCATTATTCAGCATCATTATCCTTTTCCTGTGTGTTTGTTAAAATAAATAGTTTTTATCTCTTTCTCTTTCCTTCAAGGAAAAATTTCTTTTTCCCTGAACCCTGTGGGGGGGAAGGGTGGTTGCAACCTGGTTTTTCTCTCAGGGGCTATATTACTAGATTTTGGCCAAACCGGCACAACGCTGCTTCAGATTACTTAAATGTACTCCTCCGCCTTTTAAAAGGGCTGTTAAAAATTTCAGCTAAACCTAAATAAGAACAATGTCAAAAAGTGTATGGCTCACATACACCAACTATACAGAACAGAAGAAATCAAACCTGTAATTTTAGAAATCCGGTCATATATTGTAAAACAACATTACTATTATCAAACTTTAGTAACTGCCTTTTTAATATCTAATCTTGAAAACTGAGAAAATCCAAAAAATCTTAACCATCAACTATGGTAAAAGCTACACTTTAGCAATAGATTAATTATGGAGTGCTATTTATCACTTTCATATAGCACTTAAAGCAAGGAATACGGCTGAAAGGCTTAAGTTTTGCACTTTGTCAAAATACTGAACTCACTATCAAAATATCACCACCACAACGAGTAGAGTGTTTAAGAAAGCCAGCAGTGCAGCAGTTACCCAGTTCTAACTCTCATTTTATCAAATTAAGAGCCTAGTGCTGCACCACTGATTTAATGAACACTTTCACCTTTTACATTAATGGCATCTCTTCAGCCCTCTGAAGAAACAATAATATATTATGGATTCACAATCAAGAATGCATCGTGACTTCAAATTCTATTTCATATATCTCTCTGCACATAATTAAGATTTAAATTCCTTGCACTGTATTTGAGCTATAAGCAACCTTCTGATGGTTTTTAAATGAGCTTTAATGATCAGCCCACATGAGGATTTTGAATGCTCACATTATCAATAAAAATGGTTCTATAAAATATGCCAGCTCCACAGATCTATTTTTCATAATATAATGTTATTGTTATCATTGTAAAGCGCTACATCATTCTATGGGCAGAAGTAGGTAGGATTTTAAGATTTAGAAAAAGCAAACATTATACAATTATAACAATTCTGAAAACAGAATTGCAAGGCTCATTAGTATTTCCTGCCAATATACCACTACGGCTGGAGTCCAGCAGACTTTTTCTTGTTTACTTTGTCTTAAAAACATTCACCCCAAGAGATGCATATCAAATACCACTGAACATCCAAGTTTGCATAGCACTCTAGCCTGCCTATGCTCAAGGACAGCTATTCCTTTTCCACCTACTGGCATATCGCCCACGAGGACTGCTCCCTACAGCAGTAACACCCTGTACTAGTTAGGCATCAGCACCCAGTTTCTCACTGCTGCCACTTAGGTAACAGTGCTCCTCTTCTCAAAAATAACACCAAAATAACACATAAACAAAATCCCAAACTCCTTTCACAATGGCCATGACAAAACACAAAAATGCATTTGAAGTGAAAGCTTGTGAAAATAAAAAATGGATGCACACTGGAATAAATTCAATTCACAATTATATTTGTACCAATTCAGCTGTACCCTTACCAGTGGTCATACTCCATTTCTCCTTCAAAAGGCAGCGAACAAGGTCCTGGGCAGAGCTGCCAGCTGGAGGGCCCCAGGCAAGCTTGGGGAAGGGTGCTAAGGGAGGATGAAGTTCAACCAGTGCAAATGCAAAGCCCTGCTCCTGGGAAGGAAGAATAAGACCAGTCAGGCACCATCTGCCTGAGGAGTAGGTCTTTGGAGAAGTCCCTGGAGGCTGCCAAGCCTTCCAAACCTCTTCGACGTACCCAGGGGTTTACTGCCCACCTTGGGCTTCTCCAGTCATCCCAGCCTCCACACACCCCACCCCTCAGGCTTCAGGGCTGACCAGCCCGGAATTCCAGCCTTGGCAAAGGCTGCTTCTTGCACTCCTCCTGCTGCACCAGCCCTTCTTCACCCCAGACCCTGAGGGCCTCATGGCTGTCCTCTCCACACTGCAGATAGCTGTGAGCTCTGTAACCCTGTTCAAGACCTAAATCAAATTTCTGAATGAAATTCATTCTGGGGAGAAGACCATCAGAGACCTCTGCAATCCCCGTTTCATGATCAACATACTTCCCCTTTCTTTCCCTCAAAATTATTTACAACAGAATTGAGTAACATGAGTAAGACTTTCACTAGCCCGGTGGTTTGGATTTTATCATCAAGACCGTAACTGATACAATGATTGATATAAAACAACATCCAAAAGTATGCAATACCCTAAAATGATCTTTATAAAACATAAGGAAAACAGAAGTGTGTTACTTTGAATAAAGTATATTATCATGCATTTAAAATATTACAGAGCCTGCCTTTCAAAGAGTAATTTACAGAAAATATATTGAAGTCTTTATGTAAAAACAATGTGCCAAAAAAAAATATGCATGCATGTAGTATAAATAAGGCTTTTTGACTTTTCCTCACTAGAAAAGGAGATTGCTCCCTGAAAGCACAGTGCAGGCAAAAAAGATGCCATCACAACAATTTAAATTGTATTCTTTACAAGCGCTGCACCTCTAAAACATCATTTTGCTTTTTTGCAATACTTTTCTCATTATCTTTTATATGCTGGCTATCTAGCACATTTTAAAAACATAGAAAACATATGTGGAGTCTTGACTTGATTTTAAAATCAATAGAGGCCTTTGGCATCAGCAAAGATGAACACTCTGAGAAAGAGCCAAGCCTTTCTCTTAATTTGACACTCAAAATTCCTAACCAATGTTACTTTTGGTCAGTGCTGACACATTCTGGGCAGCAAGACAGCGTTACTTGAAGAACTGCTGCTGCCATTGTGCCATGCTCACCAGAGAGGCAGGAGCTGGACAGAGCACAGTGTAGCGGTAACCAGAGTTTGGGACTTGGTTATACTGAAAACCCTGAAACACAGCAATATATGAAATTCTCTCCAAAATTATATATTCTATTTGTGTTTTAATAGCTCTCTATAAGACTTACTGTTCTTTATAAAAAGTTGGTTTTCTTCTGAGAGCACTTGCATTCAAACAGGAGTCCAATTTTCACAGAATCCATATTGAAGTGTAGTGAATGCAGCACTCCCAGAAAAATCAATATTCAGTCACCAGGATGCTTAGCTTTACATTGAGTTGAATGCAATATGAGCTGGGCAAAAGTGCACATCTCACAGGTTTGCAGGAATATATGTGTAGGTCAGAGATTAGTTCAGAACAGACTTCATAAACTTGAACATATTTAATAAAAGTAATACTGCTTTGACTAAAGTGCTTTAGATGTATTAGAAAGCATTCCTTGTTTAGAAGGTGATGTTTTTAAGATTTGCCTTCACGCTCCATATTGCACTAAAATTAACATATACATCTTTTAACTATTTTTGCTCATTAGTAAGGGCATAGAAGCACTTTTCTGCTTCAGCTTATTCCAAAAAAGTTCTTCACAAAGGCATCTGAAATCCTCAATAAATTATTTTACAGCATTTCAGATACAGAATCCAGCCTCAAAGATCCAGTCCAGAAAACAATGCCTAGAGTCACAGTGATTGTTCTTTTACTGCCCCCTCCAATAACAACCTTCAGTTTTCCATACTGAAATGTACACAAACTCCAGACTGTGTTCCTGTGTGCTCAGTAGGGTGCAGTCTCCAGTAGTGGGGAAAATAGAAGCAGCAGCTTAACTTGCATTCAAAGTAATGACAAGATTTTCTGCATAATTACACTGATGCCAACTTCCACTACACTCAGAATTATGAATATTCCCTGCAGGGGAGGGAGGGTGCAACTTCAGTGAAAAATTAATGGGATTTACAAAATCTGCGTTACACAATATATTGTTTCCTATGAAAAACACGCTAGGAAGATGTACACAATCTTGGGGGGGAAAAAAAAGGCTTTCCAATTTTTGTCATCATACTCTTCTTCCCCAAGTATTTTACTTGGCTTTCTTCACTATGACAATTGGCTAAAAGTTACATTTTGTGACTAAAATCACTAATATATCAGAAAAATGATGCTATAGCTATCAACAGTACAATTACTGTATATAGTTATAATTCAGAAAACTCTTTCTGGCACAGAGGATAATAAAATTAATTTCATGTTCCCCATAGAACAGGCTTATTTACACAAACGGATATATGTATCATTTGTTACAAAAGAATTTACAAATATTCCCTTAAACAGTATTATGTTATTTTCCTGTAAATGTAAAGCCAAGTAGATCATATAACTACAAGACAGTTTCTGCTAATGAAGACTAGGAAAGGCCTCCTAGATCATGAACATAATTTCTGTGCTGCAAAAGTCAGTTATAATAAACTCTCTAGATTTATGAAGGCTCTTGTGGAGAAAGAAGTTGAGACTTCCTTTTCTCTCACTCCCATCAAGGTATGTACAACAATAATTTCCTCTTACAACTAGATTGTATCCTAATTTAATTGTATCCTAATTTTTATGCTAATGTAGCCCGATTCCACTGTCTGCTTATACAAAGTTGTCTTCATTGTCTACTTCCTTCTCTCTTTTCCTTTTATTTAACCCTTCTTCATATTAACAAAGAGCAATGGCATACCTAGTTAGGCTCAATTTTGCTAAAATAAACAAAATCAAAAAAATTCTGGGTCCTAAGATGCCTTCAGAAATGAGGGATGAAAAACAGCTTTGAGTGCAATTTCAAGACTGTACACATTACTGCAAAGACTGACCCTTTTGTTCTGGCATTAGTATTTCAATGTCTTCTACCTGCACTTTATATTGTTACTAAATTGCTAATATAGTCCTTTTTCTAAACACCAGTGATCTGCAAACCCAACAGCTCTTCTGGAGAACAACAGTCTTGTGCAAGTAGTAAATGCCCTGCAACCTATCCCATTTTTCAGGTCAGGTCATATATAAAGAAAAGTGAGACCCAAAGTCACTACAAGACTAGTGTGGCAGGACACCATAATAGACCTCCTTAGTCTTCGTGAGCATCTCTCTGTATTAACTTATCTGGAGAATCTATCACACACATACCACCTAGGATGCAAGAGGTTAGAGAGCAGCACTGCAGAAAGAGACCTGCGGGTCCTGGTCAATGGCAAGTTGAATAGGATTCAGCAGTGCCCTGGCAGCCAGGAGGGTCAGCCATGTCCTGGGGAGCATCAGGCACAGCACTGCCCGCCAGGGAAGGGAGGAGATTGTCCCACTCCCCTTTGCACTGGTGTGGCCTCGCCTCGACTGTTGTGTGCAGTTTTGAGTGCCACAATATAAAGATACTCAGATGTTAGAGAGAGTCAATAGGAGTGCAACAAAGATGGTGAAGGGCCTTGAGAGGAAGCCATATGAGGAGTGGCTGAGGTCACTTGGTCTGTTGAGCCTAGAGAAAAGGAGACTGAGGGGAGACCTCATCATGGTCTACAGCTGCCTCACAAGCAGAAGGCAGAGGTGCAGGCACTGATCTCTTCCATGTGGTAACCAGAGACAGGACCCAAAGGAATGGCCTGAAGTTGTGTCAGGCCAGGTTTAGGTTGGATACTAGGAAAAGGTTCCTCACCCAGAGGGTAGTTGGGCACTGGGACAGGCTCCCCAAAGAAGTGATTACAGCACCAGCCTGACAGAGCTCAAGGAGTGTTTGGACAAGGCTCTCAGGTACATGCTGTGACTCTTGGAACTGTCCTGTGCAGGGTTGGAGTGGGATTCTGATGATCCTTGGGGGTCACTTCCAGCTCAGGATATTCTGTGATTCGTATTTGTCAAAAATTAGACTGAAGCATTAAACATTTCCCAATGCTACTGATTTTTAATTAGCAATCCAAGACTGAACTTATTTTCCCTTGCGGTTCTTCTAAATCCCTGGGGCAAAGTCTATTATCCCAAATGGATTTTTCACAGTAATGCTAAATTGAGCATCCCAAATTTGTAGTACACTAATTTAGCTCAATTTGATAAGTGTTTTCGATCAGCAAGACTCAAAGTGCTTGAAGGAGAAGTACAGGGCTACTCAACATGAGTTTAACTCTGTAGGTTTCAGATTAGAGAACAATACATGAACTGAATTTCTCCTGTTAGGGTTACTGCTCTCATGCAAGAAATGGCATCACTAACAGGAGTGAAGGGAACATGAAAGCTAGTCCAGCTCAAACTACAAATACACATAGTCTAGAACACTGGGGACAAGAGAGTTCCCAGCACAAAGCCCAGAAATTAATCTCTCACACCTCTAACGTCTTTTATCATCTGGTGGGAGTGAAAGTTAAACACAAACACGATATGGAAGTATTGTTAATGAATTAGTCGCACTACTTACTAAACCTGTCTAGAGCAAAGTACATTTTATCTGAAATATTTTGAACCAGATCAGGAAGCTACATACTCTTTCTCACTACACAGTAAAACTAAGCAAGCTGATCAGGGATCAAACTAGACAGTTCCAAAGGCCCTTTCCAGCCTACACCAAGCATGATTTATCATGAACAGTTGAATAAAAATCTACTAGTAACTCACACATGAAAGGTGGCTTCAACAACATTTATGGCCCTGATTTCAGCTGCAGCCTTTTGCACCAATTGCTTGAAGAAAAAAAAATCCAAAACAAAACGAAGAACAAAAAAGAACACCAACTACCAAATACTCAAAACACTTAAAACACTCAAGAACTATTTCTGTCCAAAGCAAATGCAGTTCCAAGTTACATAGGAAGCTTTTGCATTCTGAGTGTCACACAATCAACAAACCTTGCTACCACCTACTGTTTTTCAAGGTGACCCAGTGTTCCAGAAGTGCACTTTGAACGCTACAGACGCTATCCTTGTAAGTCCCTTAGATGCCTCACCTGCCAAAGCTGCTATTTAAAAATCAGATCCACCTGTTAGGAGCTACATTTTACTATTCACTTGCTGTGGCAGTTAGTAAAAAAACCAGCATAATGTTACATCATAGACTTTGCTTCAAACTCTTTCTAAAACTTGGTCTGAACAAACTATGTCATCTTCAAGAGACTTTCAGCTTGCGCTCTGAAAATAACAGGTGCACGGGACATTATGGAAGGCATGAATGAGGGAAGAATCATACTGCCAGGCCCTAGGCCTGGCTCCTGTACATAATTCATTACCTCAGGTGCTTCCCAGGAGCTTCACAGTGATTGTCAGGTTTGGTACACAACGTGGTATCTCTTGCTGAAGAGGAGATTTTGAGCAACTTGTCTTAAATACATACAAAACCCACGCCTAGACATCCACAGACTTATATGGTGTACCCTCCCCAACTAAAATAAAAATTGGCATTTTTCCACTATATTTCACTGTAGTTGCTACTTTTCTCCCTACATTCATCTTCATGGAATAACAAATTCTTCTCTGATGGCTCATGAGCATTTGAGAAGATTGAGCCTTTACTACCTAACAGAATATACGGGCATAGGAAGTATATTCATACTTGCATAGTTCATCTGATAGTTACCCCGGTTATTTCTCTTTTATACTCCTTTAAAACAGTCCTACCTGCTGTCACTATAAGGACTGTTGTGACAAAGAGCAGTGTTGTGCAACACACTTGGTTCCGTTCACTGGTGTTCAAAGTTATGCTCAGTAAAAGAAGTTTACGCTACAATTATTCAGTGATGGCAGCATTCTGAACTTCCATCGCTCTCCTCCCCAAATATGCATGTACAGAACAGCACATAACAAAGATCGACATTTCTGCACAGCACACTGAAACGCAGGAGGGGTTTTTGTTTTTAAGATGACACTACACTTTATCACTTCCAGAAGTTCTGAGAAAGCAATTTTCTAAGTCTTTGACTTGCTTTCATTGTCAGGAAGGATACTGAGTCTGGGGCCAGGGGGTTACTCAAAAACAGTGAGGAACTCAGGGATGGGCAACTATGAAAGTCCTTGAATTCTGAGAACAGCTGTGTCAGCCAACCTGCAACACAGGCTTGTCGGTATTCATTATGCTCTTCCCACAGCAGAAAGGAGCTTAAATGCTCATTAAACCTGGAACTCTTCCAGACATTAAAGCAGTGTGCTGACTTGCCTAGCCTTTCAGATATGCCAGCAGCATACCACCCTCTGTTTTTCATGAGTATATCACCTCTTCACTGAAAAGTCCCACATCTAGGCCACTTCCTTAACTTTTAAAAGAATACATAACATCTGTTATGTTATTACTACTCCTCATGGTTACTCACACATAAATATATGCAGCACAAGAATTAAGAAATCTTTATTATAGCGCTGCTTGATCGTTTAAACACAGATGTTCTCCAATGACAGTTCTTCATTCTGACTGATGTTATGATACTAGCTTGCAATAATTTCCAGCAGCTAAATTGCTAAGGAAGAAAGGTAAAATTCATTCAGTACTTTCTCAATATTCCTCAGTCATATAAGCAATTGGTGTTTTACCCTATTCACCCAGCATGATAGTAAACGAAAGGAGATTGCAGTCAGATTCTCCAATCTGCTCCTGCCGCGCTGCATCAATACGCTGCAACTTACCCTCAGCAGAGTGCCAAGGCAAGCTCCAGTTCTAAATTACATTGCTCCTCCTCAGTTTAGAGGTTTCTTTTTCCTGAATGAATCTCTTCACTCTATAAAGAAAAACAATGTCTTCTATTTCATCTTATTCAGGGCTTATTTTCTTAGAACAGCACAACAAAACCCACAAACTGTAATCTGCCTTCCTGTGCTTTATATGATTTTTGATGGCAAACACTTACAAACAGGCAAGTAAACCCAAAAAGTAGACACAGGAGAAGGTTTCTTAAATCAGTATTTGGTTGATGAATTTGAACCACTTAGAAAATTTATAGGACTCATAAGAACAACTCCCAGCAATTCAATCTGAGTTACTAGTTTACAGACATGGGAAGGTGTTACAAAGCTCAAAGTGAAGCCTAAAACAAAAGAAGAATATACAGTGGGGAGAAACATCAGCAGCAGAATGCAGACAGTGAAATAAAATTAAAATCATTACCTCACATGTCCTTTAAATCACAGGCACCATCATACACCTAAAACAACCGTGAAAACAACCATCAAAATAAATAAACTACTATTCTTATTTTCTTCTAAAGGAGGCATAAAACTGTGAGGGACTTTCTTTTCTTCATTCAGTTAAACACAACTTAAAAACAATACATCTAATACCCTAGTCTCCTCCTCTCCCCTTTAACATATTTCAGCAAACATAACCACCTGGCAGTCAGCTAAGATAATTACTCCTGCTGCCACCTCCTTATGCACAGCAATAGCTTCACCTGTTCCTTTTAACCTTCCCTAGAACACTTGATATGGCCTGAACCTAGTCTGGAAATTAACACTTTCCAGGTCTGTGATTTGTGTTGCACATGCTCTTGAATTAGCACAATTACATTCTGAGTCGGTAAAAGAAAACACAGCTATTTGCAAGTGACAAACCCGAGTTCAGACTGGATACAAACAACATACTTTACTCGGGTAAGGAATTTTGACAAACTAAAGTATAGCCATATGACAGAGCACAGGTATAAAATTCAGACACCTTTGGTTTGATTTTTTTATTGGTAGTAGTTTCATTGCACTCACAATCAACATGGAATTTAGAAGGTATGCAGGATAATGTCACAAACCAGTATTTTGAAATGAAGGAATAGTGCTGATAACTGAGCCCCTGTAGGTTCTGGCCATGTTCTCAGTCTAGAGTGCATCTACCAGGCAGGTGGCTGAGCTAGAAAGAGCAGCTTCATTAAGTCAGGTTAACATATGATACGAAACTGAAGATTCCTCCCCCACAAATTAAGCTTGAACTCACAGAACTATCCGTACGTATCTGTTGCAGTGCATGTGGCAGTGGCCACCGCGGCCACGCAGTCCAAGGACTGGTGGACAGGCCTCAAGAACACAGAGGCTTA
The DNA here is from genome assembly GCA_013397725.1 of Rhagologus leucostigma. Lineage (NCBI taxonomy): Eukaryota > Metazoa > Chordata > Aves > Passeriformes > Rhagologus > Rhagologus leucostigma. Next base: position 3,446,869 of record VZTD01004799.1, read on the forward strand.
ACTCTCACCCCTCAGTTACGGCAGGTTCATATGTTCTCAGTGGTTTTTAATTCATAGGTTCCAAAGTTCTTGCCTTAGGAATTCTGCACCCAGTTTTATGTATAAGTTCATGTTTATGCATTTTCCCTAATTGCTTATGTATTGATTCTAGAAAGTTCACTTTTCTTCGATGCCCCATTGGTTGGTTCATGTAATTCCCTCCCCTAAGTTATCCCCATTGGTTAGTCCCCCGTTGTCTTCTCCTCCTCAGTCAAGCCCTACTAGTTACTTCCCTTTGTTCCACCCCCATATAAAATCCTATGTTCTTCCTGATTCTCCTGCCTTTTGTCACTGGAACGTTCAGCTTGGTCTTATCCCTGAACCCTCTACCTGCAATAAACCAGGTGGAACCTACACAAAGGTCCCTCTCTCGTCCTTTCCCTCCACCGGCACTTTTCATCATTCCTGTGTGGGACTTGCTCCTTGCGAAGGAGCCGGCTTTTCCCTGCTCGCTGCGGCTGACACCAAGGACGTCTGCAGCTGGACGCTGTGCGGCCCCGGGCAGCCCCCAACAGCCTCACATATCTGCCAACACAGATTCAGAGTAACCTTATAACTTTTTAAAAAGCAGATGCCTATTTTTAAAACAAAGGTGTGAGGAACATTAGTGGGATTGGTTGGCAGCATACGTAATTAGGTACAGAATTCTAAAGACTGAGAACTGAAAAATGCAGATTGGATAACCAAAATAGGTTTCTCTTAAGTTCACTTTTTTACTGAGTGTATTAGTGTTACAAAACACTACAGTACTATATTACACTGTCCTTGAAGACTCCATACATCATAGCAGAGCCATAATACAATCAATGAAATGGCAGCTAATAGAACTGATAGGCAAATGAAATAAAAATTAATTTCTATATACTTGTATTTATATATTTTAAACTACAGCAGCCTGTCAGAAGTTTGTCAGTGGTATTTGTTGGTTTTTTTCCTACATTTGCCTACATTAGTTTTGTGTACATTGCCTACAATCTTTACCTTTTACATGTCTTTTATAACTACATAACAAATTTTACTTGTGCTGGTTATTTTATTCTTAAAAATAGCATTGTTTTGTGCAAACAAACCACAGATTAAACAGACATCACACAGTGTCTGTGCAGGTGGGTTAGTGACGTGAAATGTGCCATTGCACTGTATTGCAAGCCTTTATGGAAAAGGTTCCTCTTTATGAATTGTTAGACAAAGGACCCAGATCTGATGGGGAACCAGATTAATGGGGCTTCATTTCCCTTTGTGAAGTGGGGATAGATCCATGCCCAGCTGCCCTATGTCCTGCTGTAAATGCTCCTGTAAGAATCGCAGAACTGCGATGCAAGCTTGTTTGAGAGTCAGCGTCATAAAATTTTCCCAAGCTACAAGAACTTGAAAAGCAAATGAATTTCAGCAATTGTATTTCAGACAATTTTCCTCCCATTCTTCTCCTCAGTATCCAGTATTTTGTGTTGTACAGTAGTTTTAACGTGTCACTGATCACATTTATAAACATGTGTTTATGTAGTGCATGAGTTCAAGTCTTGTAAGATCTTTTAGCAGTGACCAGCTAATGTACTGGTTTTTTCATTCTAGGACCAGTAAAACATTTGCCAGCATTGTGTTAATTAAGGGTTATTTTGCTTATGCTAATATGCTTTTAGAATAATAAATGAGAATACCAAACCTGGGAACTGGATCACTCCCCACACTGTGGAATAAACACTGTGCCTTTCCCCACGCCACTGCAGAGCAGGCCACTGACAAGTTGAGCATTCAGAGATGAGAAGTTGCATCAGTGGATAGAGTCTCCTGGCTGCCAGAGTCAGAACAAAGGCAGAAAAATAGCTTCTCAGATACATGGTTTCTCTTCATACAGCAACAGTTTTGCTAGTGGCAAAATAACTTCCTACAACTATGCCTAGATCATCTACAGACAACCCCTTTATTCGAGCAATTCATTCAGAGAGAATGGGCAATTTTTAGGAAGAGGAAAATTGTAACCAATTGCTATGATGCTTTGGGGACTATTCCTCAGGAATAATAAGTCACAGAATGTAGCTAGAGACAGTGATGGGTTTCAGATATCTCTATAGCAACTACATTTGTTAAAAAAAAAAAAAAGAGAAGTAAAACGTTTCTGCATCATATAAATAGCAGTGTCCGTCTTGTACGGTTAGAAGGGATTTTTGTGTTGACTGCTGCATGCACATCACTGCTGCTTCTATAAGTGCTTGCATCTTCTGCCTACAAAGAAAAATGGTGTCTGGCTACAGAGGCAAATTAAGTTTTTGCACTGGTCTCCACACATTAGTAATGTTTCTGCTAGGTGCAAAGAAAGAGTGTCATTTAAATATAATTTATAAAACATGGCTGTTTTATAAATTAGAAAAGAGAATTGTTTTCTAAAAAAAAATTAAAGCAGAATATAGTGAATAGCAGACATCTGCATAAATGCAGCAGCACTCAAGTGAATCAAACTCAGATTCTCTTCTTTCCCCAGCTGACTGAATAGTGGAGTATTTCTTTTCTCACCTAAAATATCATATTTTAGAACCAAACCTTCACTTTAGAAGTGTTAGGTTTTTCCTAGTTCACACAGACTTAAATTTGTGCACTCTATCATGGAGGAAACTTAGAGGAAATTGCATTTATGCTAATACAAATATTATGAATAATAAGCAGCTTTCCTAGCTCCATACTGATGTAGACAGGATGTTTCCAGAGCTCAGCCTCGCCTAAAGACTAACTTGTCAAGCAGTGACTTTAGAACCTGCAAGTATGGCAGTCATGAAGTGTAAGCTTAGCTGGGGGCTGAATTGCTGGGGAACCAGCACATGGAGCAACACTCAGGGCAGATCAATATATTGTACCGATCTGCAGGTCAAAAACTGTTTTCCCTTCGTGGCAAGTCCTAGTAGATATCTTTGATCAGAAACAGAAAAAGGAACTACAATTGCAGTTAAAACCATGAGGGGGAAACAAAAGAGATTTCAATCGCAGGAGATTTAGGACCAGCTGTTCAAACCAGGCTATATATTTGAGCACAGGTGGTTTGCAGAAGAAAAGGGCTCACTTTTAAAAAACTCAGCATGATTTTTAAGAAGGCTGGATTGTACAGTTGTGTCTACTGTACACTGCTGAGGAGATTCAGCTCTTCACACAGGCTTGCTAAACTTCGTAGCCAAACTGACTGAAACTAGAGTTTAACTTAGAGTAACTTGATGGGTCTGATTCAGTTTTCTGATTCTGGAGTAGAAAAGTGTTTTCAAAACTATGCCTGATGAGGGAATTCACACTCATATACACACACTAACCCCTCTTCGGAGTTTTTTTGTAATTTGGTTTTTGTTGGGTTTTTATTCATTCACATATTAATTTTAAAAATATATATCCACCTCTAAGCTTTGGGTTCAGCTACTTTTATCATCCCTGAGTACTGTATCATTTCACTGCAACAAACAAGGAGGAATTTGGTCCAGGACAGATGATCTATTTCAAGAAGTATTCATTCGTACATTTGTTTTAGAAATTACTAAAAAAAAAATTTCCAACATTTCCAATATATATAATAACCTTGTTCTAAAGAAACAAAAATATTTGGTTAGAATTTTCCAATACAGAAACATACAGTACCTTAAGAACGGATTTCAAATAGACATACCCACAGTATTAAATAAGTTCAGGTCCAGCTTGAAAAGCATCCGCATTGGCTTGGAGTTCTTCACAGTCTCATAACTTATTTATTACACCTCTGTGATTTTTGAAGTCTATTCTGATATTAGACAGCTAAAATAGGTCCATAAACCCCTAGCCTAAAAGGAATTTTTGCCTGTAATAGCTACTTTGCCCTGGAAAGAGCTGGAATAAAATGCACAAGTAGATCTATCATCATTGCCTTGTATGGCTCTACAAGGTTTTGGAAATACAGATAAATCTGAATAAACTACTTTATAATCAAACTAGATGGCTTTTCAATTCATTTATCAAACTGCTTGTAGATGACATTTTGAAGCAAGCAAAGTAAAATGGTAACTATTTAACAAGTAAGTTTAATCTGTTAGATTTTCAGATACCGGTGAACAATTTAAGTTCTGGAAAACCTGTATTTTTTAAATTAAAAAAAAAGTTTAAATATTTTTTCACCTTTCAATATGATCCTAAACAGCAGCATATTTTTAATATATTCTCAGAGCTGTATGTAATACAGAAGGAATGCAGACAGCATTTTCAGAAACCAAACAGTACAAAATAAAAAGAATACAGAGATTAACAATCTGCATTCAGACAAGTATTTTTAAATTTTCCAATAAAATAAAGTCTCAAGAAATTCAGTTTGAATGATAAGCATTCTTATTTCTTTTCATCTCTGCTTCTTTTAGGAGGCTGAGCCTCCCTTAAGAGGTTTTTTTTCCGTTGGGTTTTTTCCCTAGGTTTTTTGGTTAATTTCAGGTTTGTTTGTTTGCTTCTATACACTCCCATACATAGTACGTTGCTTCACAGCACAAGACACTTCTGTTTAGCAAGACAGACTGTTCGTGATGGGTAATCTATACTACTGTCTTAAACCATTCCAAATGCTCTTTTCAAACCTCGGATTGATGTTTCCACAGTTACTTTAATTCAATAATTATCAGTGGAATTCCTTTTTACCATTTTTTGTTATGTGGCCCTGAAAGCAGTAAAGACTATAAAGCTGTAAAAGAACAAATTATTAGCACCAAAAATTATTTTTAAAAATCAAATACTGGAAGTTGTAAGCCAATGAACACTGATACTAGCCAGGAGATCCAGAACCAAGAGATCTGGATTTTTCCTAGGAGCATGATAATAGAGTAACAGGAAACAAGCAATTAGGCTGTTAAAGGCACTCCAATTTTTCTTCTATTTATTCCAAAAATGTGTGTGTTTATGGAAGGAAGTTAAATCCAGCACTTGCTCCCTTTCACAGCTGGTATTCCTATTCCATGCATTCTCTTCAGATTGCTTTCCTCAAGGACTCCAGGCATAAAAATATTACAGAGCAACAGAAGTCCTCTTCACAAGAAAAATTATGGTCAGGAAACCGAATTTATATTTTCATCATATAATAACTTGTACACCCATCTAGTTATTTTTAGCAAAAGTCACTAGGAATCTGTAGCTTCCAGTCTAGATATTATTTAAAAAAAAAATTTAAAACAACAAACAAACAAACAACAGTATTTGCTAAAAGAGATCTAGTCACATTTCTTTTAAGAAAACTTTTTACAGCGTGTAAAAAGCAATTAGCTATATGCTTAATTACTATCTTAATCAAATTCATTTGCCTACTGTATCTAGTTTACTTAGTTTTTGTATATCTTGCAGCTCAAGATCAGGAGTCTATTTAAGTAGAACAAAGGAAAAAACATTAATTTTTTGGTAGTTCAGTCCATCACCAGCTAGCTATTAAGCCTATGATAGCTATCAGAAAGGTCATATGCGAAAAGATAATCAGTACGTTTTTCCAAGGAACGCAAGTAACACAAAGATAACAAAACCAAACTCATTATGCAAATTTAATCATTGCCTTTGCCTCACCTTGGTGAACATTCTATCTCTAAAAGTGCAGACAGAATAGAGAAAAACAGATTTTACTCTTTTAAATAGTTGTAGTTTTTCAAAAATCACAACACTGACCCCACTACTGCCATTTAATTTGCCAAACATAGGTTGTCTGGGCCACACCCAAACCTGGTGCTCTCTTGGAGCTCCTGTGAACCACATTCTTGTGTGGTGCCTCTAGCCAGATCCCAGCTTCCAGCTGCAGCTTCTGCAGGGCGCTCTTACATATGCACAGCTCTACCCACTGATAACTGTTCAGAGCTCTTTTCCATTTGTCCACCACCTGTAGTGGTTTAATCCCAGCCAGAAACCAAATGTAACAGGTAGAAAACTTCTGAGATTTAGGGGCCTGAGATTTAGACAGTTTAATAAGGAAAGTAAAAGCTGCACACACAAGCTAAGCAAAACAAGGAATTAATTCAGTGCTTCTCATGGGCAGGCAGGTGTGGAGCCATCTCCAGGAGAGCAGGGCCCCATCACGTGTAACGATGGTTTGGAAAGATGAGCATCATCACTCCAAACATTCATTCCCCTCTTCCTCGTTCCCCTCACTTTATATACTGAGCATGATGTCATCTGGTCTGGAGTATCCCTTTGGTCAGTTTGGGTCACTTGTTTTGGCTATCTTCTGCCAACTTCCCGTGCATCCCCACCTTCCTCCCCAGCATGGCAGTATAAAAAGGCAGAAAAGGCCTTTGTACAAGCCCTGCTCAGCAATAACAAGAACATCTCTATATTATCAACCCTGTGTTCAGCACAAATCCAAAACACAGCCCCATACCAGCCACTGTGAATAAAATTAACTCTACCCCAGCCAAAACCAGCACACCATCTCAAAAATTGTTTAGTCACATGCCATATACTTTCCTCTGTTCATTTGAGCTCCACAGGTTCATATTACTGACTGAAGCCTCCATTGATTTATCAGTTACTAAACAGAAGAGCATTGAACTGCTCCCTCATTTAACCTGGAGAAAAGGACAGCTGCTCCAAGGGGTTCAGACCCAAATCATACATGTAGTTAGCATGGAAGTGATTCAACTTTGTGAGCTGAGAAATCAACATGGTAGAAGCAACAAGCATGAGGGTAAATAATATAGTTATTTTATTTGCATAAATGTTCAGCACTCCACTGTTTTTCCTTTTCTCTTACAGATACACACATTTGAAATGATCTGAAAACATGATGTATTGCAGACTTTTTTCAAAACTGAAATGTGACCGCATATGCACAACAGGTATGCACACTGGCAAAACAGTCAGAGATGGAAGGATCACACTCATCTCTCTCACGGGGACTAAAATACATGATGTGATTTATGTAGTTCATCTAAGCTAGTTCAGTTTGAAGTATTCATACAAACTCTCCTCAGACGGTTAAAAATCTGGAAATGTTTATAGAAATATTTTGCTAAGAACTCCAAGTACTAAATAGATGAAGACAAGAAAAAAGCCACAATCATATTTTATGATTCTACAATCTGTTTCATTGCATGTAATTGCAACTTGGATAACCGTGCTAGATGTGACCATAGTTTATACCCCTTATTTGCCTTAGTTTTATTAACCCTCCTTTCCTCAGTGTTTCAGTGTTCCTGAAAGTAATATTTGACCTCCCCAGGTGAGATCTTAATGGTGCTTCTACAGAGTTGGATTTTTGTACAAACTGTTCAGTTAATCCTCCCTGTCTATCACTTAGGCAATAGCAAGCAGTGTAATGGAAACATACAGAATCACAAATCCTACTGCCTGGAGATTCTTTTCAAATACTGAGCTCTTTTAATCACTTCTTTTAATAATGACCACATGCAACATAGGTGGACAATGGTAAATATAACAGAAAAATAATTTGCAAACCTATTCTTGACTAAATATTGATCATGTGATATTTATGAAACTTTTTTCTTACAAGAGTATTTTATTTCAAATAACTGTTGAAAGTACCACAAAAAAATTTGTATAACATGGAGAAAAATACCAATAAAAAGTACCATTGACATCCAGAATAATGGTAATGATTTTCTAGCACATATATGTTGCACATAAAACCTCGTACTGCAGTCTTTTTACTTATTTAGGTCAAGAATTTGCATTTTAAATTGATTATAATATTGTATATAGTGCCAGTATTAAATTTTCTCATACTATATACAATGTTTCCTCGGATAAATTACACATATATTTATTTTACATAGCTATATGTAAGAAGATAGTAGGCAGTGCATAACATGAGGTAATTTTCTTATTTTTAAGAACTTTTAGTTAGGTAATCTCTCTGTTCAAGTTTTACCTGTCAGTTTGGAAATAAAAGAGCATTTTATACTACTTTTTGGTTGCTTTTTCTTAATGCCAAGATCCTTTCAAAGAAAAAGCTTCTAGAGAAGAGTGACTACTATTTTTTTACCGTATTCCTTTTCTATTGTGTAATTTCATTACTTTTTAATCTGAAGTTGCCTTTTTTGTATAGCAAAAGCCTCCTCCCAAAGATGCCTTACAATATTTCTCCTGCCAGAAATTTAAGACAAATGATTTATTCTGTATCCTGTTTTTTAAGAATACCTGATTTCAGCATTTTTTTTTAACCGGGCAATGTTTGCCTTCTATTCACAAATTCAATTACCTTTCCTTGATATGGAATAGTCTTGTACATTATTTTATTTTGTAGTTTCAAGTTTTCTTCCTGCTGGTTTTTGCTTGGCTTGCTTATTTAAGTCTTCCTGCCATCTTTTGATAATGTGTCAGTGGGTCTTTTCATGGGGGGGAGAAAGGAGTCAAGAAGTAAAAAGTGGCTTCAGTTCCCGCTTTGAATCAAGTTAAGGTGCAGACTTCTTGTTTTCCTGCCAAGACTAAAGCCTTCTAGTAGGAGCTCAAACCTCACTAGAACAGCTGAAATGTCATCATTCTTGTATGACATCAGCTGCAAAGAAAGTTAAGAAGAGGCAGCTAAACAGAGTTTGTGAGTAAATACTGGGTGACAGGCAGATGCTGACACTTTCAGCTAGGTTTTAATTTTCGTATCCCAAAATAAGACTGTGAACATGGCTATGTACAGATAGGTCCCAGAAGTTATTAATTCAGCCAAGATCTACATTTGAATAAAAAGATTCCACTCAAGACACTGAAATTCTCATAAGCCACAAATTACTATTATCCTAAGATAATATGAAATGACCAGTGTGAACAAGCACATTTTTGATATGGGTGTCTTTCATACTGTCTAAAAATAACACTGATTTCACGTTTACAGTAGGCCTAAGCATTTCAGCCCCCAGGCAATTCACACTGTTTGCAGTTATAGTTAGACCTGTTAGTAAAACCCCAAAGTGTACTCTTGCTCCTCATCACCACATCAGATATCAAGCTACCCTATCTCTCAAGACACTCTACTAGCAAAAGATCAGCTTTCAACAAATCCTTCTGTATAACTGTCATTTCTCCTGCACACATATCATCACAGCACAAGCTGGATTTCTCTCTTGTTTCTCGTTTCCCAGGCTGGCCTCTTTCTGTTCTCAAGTCTCACCTTGTTTGGTTACAAGGACTTAGGAGTGAAGGTTAGACAAGATGTCCTGCTGAAGAGTTCAGTTGACCTAGAAGTACTGACTCACCAGGTTTTCCTGTCAACTACGGTTTCTCAGTGATGGCAGTCTCTTCTTCCAGAGAAAATGTTCCACTCTGAACAAAACCTGTGATATCATGTATTTGAATTCCTCTGAGACACCACCTGCTGCCTCCCTTTGACATGCTGGTGGAAATGTGGATTGGACTTTTAAAAACTTTGAAAAACAGAAAGGGAGGCACTGTCATTCTGTATCTTGGTAGGATACACAGATGTCACTATCCACTAAGCATATGTCTCCCTTTACTGCTGCTTTGAGAGTTTAATAAAAGGTGAATTTCTTCTTTCCAAAGGCTGATAGTAGACAAAAAAACCCACAAGAAATTGATCATGAAACAAAACAATGTGATTATAAAAGACCAGCACAAAGGACATAGAAGCAATTTAGCAGAGCTGTTCCTGGGTAGATAAGAAGAATGGAAAGTTGCATTTGATGTATTTGCGTAGTTACATCCAAAGTTTAGATCACAGCCTAAATTCTAAGAAGAGGAAGAACTGTACAAGTTTTTCAATCCTATGAAAAATAGGCTTTATGTTGGGGTGCCTTGAGGCAAAACCTTTGTAAGAGTCTTCACTCAACCTGTCTCTGCAAAACTGTAGATCTCAGGTGCTTAATTTTTCTGTTACTTCCTATTGCTGTAAGTGTTTTTCTCTGGCCCAAACAGGTCATTTTGGAAGAAGGCTGTACAGAGAAACCAAACAGAGAAACATTAAAATCCTGGACATTCAGATAGCCAAAAAAATTTCTTTGTGGAGATGGTCACATCTGTAGCCTGGCACTTCTCGCTTCAGTTTTCTTTTTTCAAAGCTTTATTGCTTCTGTTAACCCTTCTCCCTTCATCTTATTTAATTTCACTTATTCAACACACCCTTTAAACTTGTTAACACTAGAAAAGTATCTGCTACTCCTCAGATGCTGATATTTCTGGTATGATGCTTCTTTTGCTCACTGTTAGCTCTGCTTTATCTACTTTGTAAGTATTTATCAGACCTGTTGTTATTAGAGTACAATACGATCAGTGAAGACCCAAAAAGCGGGAACATTTATGTGCTGCTACCCAACTGACTGTGGGTACAGCAATTAGCAACTAAATCATACCCTGTGACTTTTAATAGAAATTTATAAGAGTTATTGGGAATTAGATCTCCAAAACAGTGTTGCCAACCAGGACAGGTGACTCAAGCCTTTTTCATTTTCATTTCTTTTTTATTTAATATATACACAGCTGAAACAAGGGTTGCATAGCAATGAATTGGATCAAAATACAGTGACTCCTCACACAGAAAAAATAACTATCTTAAAGAAAATATTACAGTCCAAAGAAGTTCTCTACCATATTGTTAGCATTTCCCTTTGGGATTTGACAGAGAAGAGAAGAAATTTTTAACTAAGCATTTGATAAAAAGACTCTGTAAACTGTTCACAGAATGCAGAAATTTCATTCTTTGAATAGCTGACACAGCCAATTAAAAAATCTTGGTGAGTAGGAAGATAAAGTAGTATGATAGCCTGTAATTGTTCAGGTTATAGTAATCTGACCACTTGCATTCTGGTGAGGGTTATCCTGAATTTCTGAGGGAATTTGCCATACTGCAGAGATGAACTTGCCAGACAAGGCGGTTTCAGTGTACCGTTGTACATACCTATTGTTCAGGCTACTGTATCTCTATTACACGTATTTTGCCAAGAATACTCAGAATCTCTAGCAAGATACTAGGAAATGAAAATGGATCATGAAGCTCTGAAAGGTTTCCAAACATGTTCTACTGCATTTATAATATGATGTTTCACCTTGGTTTTGATTAGTCCTTGTCTAAAGCCAAATTAACACAGAAAAATAATGGCATGCATTTAGTCAGTTAATACATTCTAGGTTATTGCATTAGATGTCGCTATTATTTAGAGGAATGGTACAATTTTGGTCTAGGTGAACTTAGCAATGAATAGCTTAAGGGTGACTAAGTACATTCTAGCTCACCATACACAGACATAGTTCCATTTTCCTGATGTTTGTTAAAGGTGACAAATAAAATGACTGTGGGCAGTTGCACTCCATTCCCCACAGAGCAAGAGTCAAATTCAGAATACATGCAATAAAAGAATGTTGCCTAAGTGTGTTACCAAGTTTGACAGGTTGAAACAATCTCAGTAGGATGGTAAGGACAGGCTGAAACAAAATAGGCCTCATAAAGGTGTCCACAGTGCTTAGGGATTATATTGTTCAAGTGACAAAAGTGATGGAAAATTAGCATACAGCTGCCCTACAGCAAAAAAGTTGCATGCCTGCCTCCCTCACGCCCTGGTTCCTAAGATAATAACTGTGTGAAGACCTTGTTATAACATGAACTCCCATGTTCAGGATAAAGATGGGGTAACTGTGGTGCTCTGTAGCAATGGACTGTATGTTGTGTACTGAATTTGAAAAGTCTCAGGACTGAGCCTCGTCCAGCTCTATCTATTTAACCTTTTCTTGACCTGCCTGCAACCTCTTTTTACTTTATAAGCATTAACAGTAATTTTTCCTAAATGATCAGGTTCTAGGGCTAATTTTTTACCTGTATTATCTTCTATTGTACAATCATAGTTTTATACAGGTAGAAATAATAAGGAATTATTCCATTTAAAATGAGACATTTATGGATAACATGATAATACAGAAAAATACAGATCTGGTGCAACAGCAGAGGCTTGAGAAGTGGAAAAACATGGTGGAGCAGAGAGGAGTACAAGCATGAGAAAATAAAAGATGGTACTTGGATCTGGAAACTGAAAACCCTGCAGTTACAAACTCCCCAGTTGTGACTAAAAGAAAAGTGGACCTGCAACTGAACAAAAGGAGGTATAGGAAAGAAAAAAGAAGTAGTATCTAACACGTGTAAAAGGCACAAAATCTGAATGTGGACCTGCAGAACAATGAAGAATGATAGCTGATGAAGAAAAAGCAAAAGCATCAAAGTGTGTTAACAAACATACAGGAACAGTTTCACACAGATCCTTGAGTCCCAGAGATGAAAGCATCAACATGAATATGTTATTCCCAGCAAAGGCTGAGGAATCCCTGTAGCACCCTCATCAACACCAGAATGAAACCAATGGACTTATGTCCCAGAAGTGTCAGGGAGCTTAGGAGCTTGTGAATTTTAACTCTTTTTTTCGTTATTAGTATTAAACTTTTCTGCATACATTTATTGTTGCTCTTTCTGTAATAATTGCATTTGGACCAGTAATGGTTCTTGGATTAGAATATTAAGATTTCAATTATGTTAGCAATAAATTCCTGGGTTTACGTGAAGTGTTTCTCATTTCTGCCCACAGACAAATTTTGGAGTACAACAGTGGCTGGCATTTCTACGTACACAGTAGTTCTGAAAAAAATAAATGGAACAAATGCTGAGGAAAGGTCATCTTTTTCAGAGTAGTTGTATGTAACTTAATTATTCAGTAATATTTAATAAAAAAAGGGAAAGCAATTATTCAAATGTTTTGCTTACTCTCCCAAATACTTCTGTAACGTTGTGTATAAATGGGACTGTATCTCTAATACTGAGAACACTGTGTTCTGTTTTCCTTCATGGTATTCTGGTTGATTTTCAAAAAAGTTAAGAAAACCATATTATAAAATCCTTGGAGGCCAAAATGTTAGTCAGTATGTCAGAAAACCTACTACTCTTGCTACTAAGATTAGCTATATTTTGTCTAAATATATTTGTGCACCTTTTGTACTTATTTCTTCCAATGGCAACACTGTTCATTACCCAAAAATTATCTTCACTACCTATGATGTTTACCATTCTAAAAAATTCAGTGACTATCATCATACTTCTCAGTCTTTATTTTGCCAAGCTGGAAAACTTTCCCATTGAGACAAATCTTATTTTTCCATAACACCATTAACGCTTCTTTTTTACTCGTTGCAGTCAGACTCCATCTCTCCTGAACGTGAATAAGAACTGATAGTCTTACTACCAATCCTTACTTTTAATCCTTAAGTGTTTGCCTTGTCCTTTGTACTATTAGATTTACTGTTTAATTACATCACTCTGTAGTTCCTTTTGTTCACAGTGCTGTCCAGCTTCTTTTCCTCCTGCTCTCCACACTTCCTTGAGGGTCTGTCAGCATATTGCAAGTATATATTGAGCAGTACATTTAAAAAGTGTCCTTTTGTGCCTTATGAAATCATTAAATCACTTATGAAATTATTAAATATTATCTGTCCCAACCCCAAGCTCAGAGGAACCTGACTTGAAAGCTCCTTTTATTTTAATATTTTCCCAGTAAGTATAACACTTCCTGCTTAATCTGTTCCATACGTAACTTCCACGTTTTATCTCCGTCCCCATCTTAATCTACCTACTGCTTTCCCGTGCGTCACAATGTCAAATGCTTTGTTGAAATCTATACATATGAATCATTTTCAGTTTCTTTTGACTGGCCAATCATCCTTCCAGTCAAAGAAAAGTGTCAGGTCAGCTGGCACTATAAAAATACTCAAGTTTGAACTTTTATGATAGCCTGTTTTCCAGCTTCTTCTATTAATCCAAAAGAATTAACTTCCTGCAGCTGAAGATCTTGCATCTCGCTGACCTCAAAGCAAACAATTTCAAAGTACAGTATTTGACTTGTCTTCTTATATTATTATAGGTTGAATAGAAAAGGATCACCAGCTTTATGTTGATATCTGTAACTGAAGATCTACACCACTCTGCCAAATCCATAATCTGTACAATTCTATACACAGTTATTCAACATCAGGAGGCTTTAACCAACACTGAAAAAGCAAAACCATATTAATTAACCAGTTATTTAATGGACGTTTTTTGCAACAACAAACTGGAGAAGAGTCTGTCTGTAGATGAAACTGCTGTTTCAGCAGTACAGCATCCTTTCCACCTCAGTTTTATCAGTGTACCTATATCAGAACTATATGCTTTGAAAACTTCAGGTGAGGAAAGTGAATATTTTCCCAAGCATTTAGATGACATTCCAAGCACTCATGAGTTTCCTGCCTAACTGATCTGCTTCCTCTGTTTACATGTAACTGTCTTGTCCATGACCTTCAAAAGCTGAAAGGTACTAAATGCCTGTATATGCCTGTAAAATAAAGCAGCCCAAATCACTCATCTTCTAAAGTGTTAAAGGTAGTCCTAGCACTAACCAGAAATCTTCAGAATTATTCCTGGCCTGGACACAGTTCAGACACTAGCACAGGATGGAGTCCATTATAAAATCTGCAGTTTTCTGGTGTTTGGTAGCCTCCTGTTTCTACGGCTAAGAAAGTTTAAAAGTAGCAGTGCAGGCTCCTCCATGTCAGTTAGTTGGTTTCAGTGCTCAGAAACATTTCTGGGCATGCTTAACTTATTTGTATAAGTGTATATACACACAGCCTGGGCATTTAGCTACTGGAAATCTTACACTGCACACTAAAAAACAGATGTAAACAGATCCCTTCAACCTTTAATAAACAGAAGAAGAAATCAGTTTGTAATTCCTTATTTCTCCCTTTCCTCATTCTGGAAACATATAGGGATTAAAAGACTGCACCAGGAAGAATTATTTTGTGCCATACAAAGTTACAGCGCCAAACACTCTCCTCATCTATAGGTATTTGATCCAGGAAACTTTTCCAGACAGACAAACTCACATTATGCAAAAATGTTTCTTTTTGCACATTCAATTAGAATCATGAAATCATAGAATCAGTAAGGCTGGAAAACATCTTCAGGATCATCAAGTCCAACCTCAACAAGTAAATGTACACCAGAGACCTGACACTTAGACGTCTTAATGGCCCTGGCTAATTTTTTTTCTGGGGTCAGCTCCCGCATTACAGGCCCCAGAGTCCACTGCATCTCAGCCCTGGCTGGCAGTCATAGAGGAGTACCAGCTCCCAGCTCCACCATACAACCCCTGGGTCCTGACCCTGACCTGTGGACTCACTTCCCAGCCTGACCGCTTGTCTGCCTTGTCACCACAGACCCAGCAGGAAGTCTCAGCTGTTGCTTAAGCTTGTCTGTGAGTTCCGGTCTGCCCTGCTTGCTTCATCCAGGTCCTAGGCTGGCCACACTATCACACTCAGCTTCCTATCCCCTAGGGAGCAGACAGCCCCTGCTGCTCCCTGCCAGTGTGCATCAGTAATTAATCTCTAGTTAAAGAACAGATTTTGATTTTTTTTTTAATATTTCTTTTGAAGTTCTGTGACATACGTATTAAGCCTATTCACTGCACGAGGTCAAGGTGGCTACATCAGTCACATCAGTCAGCCAGGCCAAAATGCAAATTTGCAGCCTACAAAAATGTTGCTACTGGAGTTCCTAGTAGGTTGGTTTAGGGAAGAGTCTTACTTAATATTTCCACTCATGGCCTTGGCGGGAGGAATAGATATGTACTAAAGAGGTTGAGCAGTGGCACAGAGTTGACAAGGGTACAAAGGAAAGCAGGAATATGCTGGGGAAAAAAAAAAAAGACAACTTGAAAAACTGAAATAGTATGAGCTGAATGAGATCTAACACAACCAAACACAAACATAGGAAGACAGCAGCTTCCCATATGACCTTCTACTATAAACACAGATAATAACATCAGTTGAATATAAAAAAAGAGAGAACTTAATGGACTAGTCCAGTGTTTGGTGGCTGCACAGCAACTTTGTGAAGTCTCTCATGAGAAGAAAAATGTGAACAAAAGTAGCCTGACTCTGTTGTGACCAGAGTGCATTAGATGAATTCCTAGAACTCATTCTCCATCTGAATTAAAACATGAGACTGTTTTCACTACAGCACTGTTGGTCTTAAACTACATCCAGTTTGAGATGGGGTTTTGCCACAAGGAAAACATTTAGCTCACTACCCCCCACTGATGGCATGAAAGCACTAATCGAAACCACAGGTGAAGCACATTCTCTATTAATAGTCATTGCTGTGGCTTGTTTGAGAAGTGGTAAGCTAGTCACTTTTCTATCCTGTCCTATGCTCATTAAATATAAGCTTAAGAAGGGAAGTTTCAAGGCCAAGCTGAATTAATCTGTGTTTTCTGGTCTGGCCTTTTCTTCCCCCTCCTTTCCTTCAGACCATCAATAAAACATTAGTCATGAATGGCTGACTTGTTCCATTTACAGCAGGTACACTCCAGACTCACTGCAAGGCTTTTCACTTTGAAAATGTTTTTGACACAACATTGCTATGTTACCATCTGCCTGAGTGACAAATTCCAGATAAACAGCATTATTGGGACACTCTCTGTCCCTTAGCATGCAATCTATGCTAAATTTCTAGGGGCAGTTTTAAATATCTTCAGACCAAAACAAAACACTACAGCTTGCACTGTTTGGAATACATTGAAAGGTTATACTAGAATACACAGTATGAGAAGGCTAATACAGAGAAAGGAAAGTGAAAAACAGATACGGCATTTATTATTTATTAAGAAGGAGAAAAAAACCCAAGCAGCCTACAATCCAAGCCATGCTGTTTTTTCCATCTCGTGATGGATATCATAACGAGCTGCAAGAAAGGAACAGGAGAAGTGAGTCCTTTCCCTTAGAGGCAGGCTAGGAGTCTGAATGTTTTCTCTACTTCATAGCAAATGCTGAAAGAGCAAAGGTCCTTTACTGCCATCACCTGGCATAAATGAAACCAGAAAAAGAAACTTACTCTTCAAGCAATACAGTCAAAACTCATTAAGTTACGTGCTGTTACGCAGATACAATGACAATATAGGCTGAGATTCTCATGAGAGTAGTCAGAGAAGGAGTGAAACTAGAAAACAATATCTCTCAAGAGAAATAGATATACCTTCATTCAACATCTGCACAATGAAACCAAGCATGATCTCTGCAAAACACAGATAGCATTCCACACCCCAGCAGGGCCAGGGCTTCCAGACCTGGTGTGCTCACAGAAGGACCTGGAGAATTAATCCTGAAGTTACCAAGTTGATAAGAAAACAAAGTACAGCTCCAGAAGATTTAGGAGAAAAAAGTCAGAATGAAAAGGACAAAGGCAGTGGTACTGTAAAATCTCCATTTGCCGATTATGGTAAAATTTCACAGAATCACAGAATCACATATTGGCTTTCTTTGTGTTCCACACCGACAGTAGAATACATGCAGATGGTGTTTGGAGAGATGACACAAAATAGTGTTTCAATCTAAAAATATATGTGATTTTTCAGCTGTTCAGTAGATCCCATATAGAAATATGTCTTACAGCTTGATGTGACACACATTACTACAGCTGAAACCAACAATAGAATAAAAGAGACCACAATCGCTGAATGCCCCTCATCCTCCATTGCATAATCATTCAGGATCAGGCTGAGCTGCTAAATATTGAAGATACACTAAAAAACTAGTAAGAGCTTCCCTATTTTAATAGGCCTCTCAAAGCATTTTGGTTCAAAAATAAGGATTAATCCACCAACTTTGTATCACTTCTCAGAGATTTCTGTATCCACTTTTTTAACTCAATGCAGTGATTTAGTTCTAAAAAATACCCAGATGGTATGTGGACCAGCTCTCTATTTTTTTGCTGTTTGCTGCTGCTTTCATATATATCATTAAGGAGTTTTAAGACTCTCAGAATAATATGGGGAAAAACATCCATAATTCTTTCAATTAAGTTTGTGCTGTCAGGAAAGAAATATTTCCATAGCTTGATGTTCAATATATTGTCTTTTCTTATTCAATAAGGTAAAGAAAAACAACACTAAAAATGTTGATGATGCATTTCAAAGTCTGAAAGGATGAAATTTCAGAAAAGGTGCAAGTTCAAGAGTAGAAATACTCTTTTCTGATGTAATACATTTCTCCATTTGTTTAAGTGTGTATTAGCATGGGAGGAAAGATGCATAGTAACTGTCACTTTTATATTTCTTGAACACCTGGCAAAAACTGTCAGCTGAGGCTTTGACTTGACAAGCAGCAAACAGGTTAGTGACCTGTATTCACCCAAGTTTTATGCATGCAATACTAGTTAAAAACCTAGGCATAAAATTCCTTGGTATAGATATTTGTGGCTCTTTCATACGAGATACCTATTGCTAATATTTCTGTCCCTCTTCAAATATAGTCAAAAAGAGAAGTGAAGACCAAAAAATGAAAATCAAATCAAAATGTGCACAGGCTCAATTCAAGTTTTAGTCAAATCCTTGTGCCCACTTCTTGAAAATTTTTCTTAGCTGTAACACCTATCCCAGATCAAAAGTAACAGGCTTCACACACAGAAAACCTGGCATATTAAAGATATTACGTGAGGGAAACGACGATATGAAGCATAAAAATAGAAAAGCAGCTCTGTGGAGCTTGAGTGCAAATGGTTCATGCTCTACACAAAGAGGCCAGCTTATGGCAGCACCCCTGAAATGGCACTCTTGTGAGGAGCTGTGCTACACTGCAAACTCACTCCTTGCACACACAAAAATTTCCAAAAGCACTTTTGAACATTTACTTGTAAAAAACCATTTAATATTTTTTCCCATGACTAACTATCAAATACAGGAATTTTTCCCAAAAGAGAATCTGCAGTGAAGACAAACTTTGAAAACAAAATAAGATGCCAACACTGTGAAATGCAGCAAAAAGCAAAGACCTCAGCATAACCACTATCTTTAGTTTTGCGTACATCTCCTTAGCTTATAAAAGAAGCACAGCACCTAAGGGAAGGATTTCAAAATGTGCTAAAAAATGTAGAAGCCCATATCCCACCGGAAGTCAGAGATTTAAGGAAGATTATTATGATATTTATATAGTGTTTTGTTGAAAATCCTGTTGGACCAACAGGATTAGATGTCTGCTCCTGTCTTTGTCACATTTACATAGAAGCAAAGAATCATGGAACAATGCAGGTTGGAAGATACCTTTGGAAATCATCTCACATAAGCCTCTGTTCGAAGCACAGCCACTTCTGAAGTTAGAGCAGGTTACTCAGGGACTTACCCAGCCAAGATTTGGAAAGCTCCAAGGGTGAGTATTCTGCACACACTGTAGGTAACTTCTTTCACTTCTGGCAGGTCGTTCAAACAATCTGACTACCATCTGTAAACTGGAGTAAGGACACAACCTTACTTCAAGCAGTTTTATTGGAAAAAATTCAGTACCTACTACACATACATTGATTAGATCTACATACACACATAATCCATGTGTGTAATTCTCATGCATTTGAATATCTCTCTACTAATATTTCAGAACTTGGAAACATAATTTGAAAAGGTCATGGATATCAAACACTTCTGTAAGACAATTCTGATTTAGAGATCCATTTTGGAATACTTTTGAATAGCACAATATTTAAAATTATAGGAGAAACTGGAATCATCTGCTTTATGAAGCTCTACAATACATTCCTATTTTTTCAAAAAGGTAATAAAAGCTTCTTGAAAGGAATTGTCCATTACCTTGTTTTCACACAGCACACTGCAGAACAAGCCTTTCCATTTTCCTGCCTTATTTCCATTTTGGTTCAGGCCTCTTAGAGCTGCTATAAAATAAAATTGTAATAGTATCTTTTAATAAACCCATTCAGACTTTATAGGCAATTGTTTTTGCCATAGAGTGACCCTCCCTCAACTCAGGCACAGCTGCAGACTGCCAACCAACAACTTCAGTCTAAAACATTTCCTGATACATTTTCTGTAGATGAAGTTAATAGCCCTGAGTCACTGCCTCAGGCCATCAAACCTCTCAATCAGTCATTAATCCCCTGAAATTGCCCAGAGCCTCAACTGTTACTGTTTAAACAGACTGAATTAGGTTTTGAACAAACAGAGCAAATGAAGGTCAGTGTCAGGAAACAGAATTCAGTGAAAAATAAAGAAAATTTTGAGAAGTATATAATAGGTCTGGGTCAGTTCAAGGGATACAAGGACCTGACCACAAGGTCTTCTCTGGTTACTGATGACAGGACCTGAAGAACAGGGAGTTTAACTTCGATGATATTTAGGTCAGATGTTTAATGCTATAAGCTCTCACTTCTGGCACAGGGTCAGGTCATAAAAGATTCCTGCAAAGTCGAAACACTGAAAACAAAATATAGTTGCATCATATTTTTAGTTATCTTGGGGTAGATGATGCATTTCAAACACACTTTGTCACAGAATTCTACAGATATCGGAATACTTCTTTCTAGACTTTCCAGAGAGAAAAAGTATTTGGGAGCTACCTTTGTGCTGGATTTTGTTTGCCCCTCCCCTCCCACCACACATACACAAAGGAAAGCATATTGCTCTTCAATGTTACAAATTATATATATGAATCCTTGTAAAATATGTTGTTTCCTTTCCCGTCTTCACTCTCCAGCTCCATTAATTATCCATTACTGTTGCTACTAAGCAGTTATAATCAATATTCCTAGCCACAAAACAGGAGCATTACTTGCCTGCTGACTTCAGTTTAGTTCATTTCCTCATATGGCATAGTCAGCTGACCACACCCGGCCCGTAGAGGACTCCTGCAAAGGCGAATGCCCCACTTCTACAAAACCAGTTGCAGCTGCACCACTAACACCATCTTCCCTCCCAGCTCCTGGGGAATTCATACATGAGTGGACACTGCAGCAGCATATGGGCTAGCAAGGCTTAATGAACCAGAATCAGCTCAAACACAGTACAAATATTTAACAAGAAAGCAAAAGTGGAGCACAACATTTGTAAGCCTAAGCTAAATAGGACTTCCCTAGTTACAGATTGTATTATATACCTGTGCAGCTCTTACAAAGACTAACAGAGTAGAACTGCAGCAACTCAGAAGCTGTAAACATTAATCATAAACTGGTACTGTAGAAGTAAAAAATACATCATGTAACATCTTTAGAAAATGTCAATGTCATCATTTTATAGACCGTTAAGTAACCAGTGAAACACGCAAGTTAGATAATGCCAAATAAGTGGGTGAGCAGGACTTAATGATGCCTCGGGTTGGTCACTTCAGGCCATACAGAGAAACTAACAGGACAAAGAGAACTGATTTTCACCCACATTCAGTATTTCCCAAGTGTTTTGGAAATGCTGTGCGAGTAAACTTCCTTGTTTTTGCACGGTCTCTGCTAGAGCTCCTACATGTTGCTACTGTACCAATAAATCGGTGTATTGCGCAAGTACATCCACTGGCTACCACTACAATGTAAGCGAAGATTAGGCTGAAATATTTGTCATTTTCTTCTAATCAAGACATGATTTTTGTTAATGATACCCGCTTTCACAGCTTTCTAATGCAGTGTAACAGCACAGGAACTGTGTGGGCATTGGTCACACGTGATCTATATTGGAAAAAAATGGTTCTTGTTATCTTTTGTGAGCATCACAGACTGTGCCTGCCATGGAATTTAGCAGATGGGATACTTTTATCCTCATTTCCACTTTTGTCTCAGATAAATAATTGCAGCAAATGAAGACCCTTATGTACTTAACTCATTCTGCCACTATATCTCAACATTTTTATTTCTTACTCAGCTATTTAGATCTTGAGAAGGTCATATACTTTGTTTAAAATCTATCAGTGTCTGTTGGGTCTCTTATTAAGCTGGTATTATGCACTGACTAATGCCACATAAAAATATATTAAAAACTACATATATATATATAACAAAATATTTTAATCCCCTTTGACTCCTGCCTTATTCTGGACAATATGCTTATGACCAAAATTTGCAGCAGTTTAGAACTCTGGTTTTTTTCTTAGCCTGTTGCAAATAAAGATTTGTCGAGGTAATAACTTTTACTCTGCTACTACTGCTCTCTAATTCAGATCAGATCAAGCTAAAAATATCTATGTTCCCAGAGATGTATGGCACTGAGTAAAAGTAAGCCAAACACAGATGACCAGCTGTTCACCTGTACCAAGGAAATAGGGATTAGCCGTTATATGCTATGTACAGCCCAACTGGCCTCTATTCTTCAGCAGTCTCTGGATCAGCATTAGAAAGTTGTAGTCAGAGCTAGCTACTGTTTTGGGAAGCAGCCTCCCACAGCAGCAAGAGTCACTACCCCAGCCCCTCCTGGCAGCATCAGGAAAACATCTGCCTGGGTTCCTTACAGAAGCCTTATGGAAAGCTTCATCTGGAAAGCTGCTCCCTCCTTCAGCAGTCACCCAGGAGACACGAGGGCTGCTGCTGGCAGACACAAACATTTTCCTATGGTTATGCAAGTGCAGGTATAATGGTTTTTTATGAAGGGGACTGGAGAGGAACAGGCCCACCTGAAAGCAAGACAAGGACACGATTCCTCAATCTTTGAAGATCCTCTGAGCACTGCCAGCTCACCCTCCTTACCAAGAATTCCACCTCACCATCAATCTCTGGCCAGCCACCATGACCCACTGGCCAGTTTTTGCATCACTTCTGAGCTTCACAGACTCCCTCATGTTCTTCCAGCAGACCCTCAGAACCCCTACAAGTGTCTTCCTAGTCCTCCATGCCAGCCTCCCAAAGCTTCCTCTGTTCCTCAGCCCCACATTCTCTTTAAGTGTGAATATAATGGTTGCATTTCAGAAAAACAGCAGAAAAACTTTATGGAAAAAAATCCATAAAGAATTTGACAAGAAAAAATCCTGCTATGTTCTTGGCCTACTTTTGCAGTTTTTTCCAAGCACTTATTATTGGCTATTCTCAGAGTCAGGAAACTGTCTTAGATACACAATTGGTCTGACATGCTTTTACAGTCATGGTCAAAAACAAATGATTGTTTAAAAAAATTTTTAAAGCCACTCATCTTTCTTAAGTAATTATTTTCTCTGTCGTTTTACTTGGCATTGTCAGAATTACTAATCCTGTAAATTTGACTCCCAAAGTAGTTGTCATGGAAATTAAGGGGATCTTGCAGTTTATTTATTTAGGTATTACAGATGTACGTGTTGCATATGTAAACCAAAACTGAAAGAATTCTATGAAACTGAGTATCTAAATTAATCCCTGAAGAAGTGATATGTACAGTTTGTAAGTGCTTACTCGAAACAAATGGTTTTGAGCTTTCTCTTTTGTTTAGGTCCAGATAAAAACAGTAGCTGTTGATTTAATAAACTTGTGATAGAGGATCTCAAGTCTCTTGATTATGTTCTCTTGCAAAACTTTCTATCAGTTTGAAAGTCTCCCTTATTTTATAGTTCTTCTACTCCAGATGCAGAAAATTCCTCAGACTGACAATCTCCAAATTAAAACACTGCAAGGGCAGCCATTGTATCTATTTGCCCATTGGGATTTATGCCTCATTACTCAATACAGGTTGCACGCAGATCGTGTACAGCTAAAGTAAACCCCTACATCCACTTGTTTTTGTATTTACTGACTGCTCTTTTTTCAAACTCCTGATTAGCTCCACTTAACATTTTAGCTACTTAGGATTAGGTTCTCAGCTCAGTGGCATCTCATCATACTTCTAAGATATTTCTATCTTATAAAAGTCCAGCTCAAACTTTGTACGTATGATAGGAAACAAAAGCTTTTGCTTTCAAAATTACTATTTGCTATATGCTTCTGTATTTTAAGCTTCAAAACCTGCTAGCCACAGACTTAAAACTGTGGTTATTTGCAGCTTTAAGGGCTTTTGATTAAGGTTGTGGTTTGGTTTGGGTTGGGTTTTTTTAAACAAATAATTAATTGGTGGTAGCCAAGTTTTTAAAAAGAAGAGTGGTTCATCTACATTTTTTATAGATGCTTCTGCCAAGATTTGAAGGGAGATGCTAGAAGTGTAGGAAATTTGAAAATCAGGATACCTAACTAGGCATGAAAATGAGATTTGGGAACTATATGGCATGCTTTTCAGTTCTGAAATCCTGGAAACAAAATTCACTAGTGTATCATCAAATTAACTTCATATCAGGGTTCTGCTTCATGATAACATTGTTAAGATTAAGATTTTCAGAACTATTTCTTTGAGAACCATAAATGAGAGCAGTGAAAAAAAAACCCCACAGGAGTTTAAATTTTCAATTAGACCTATGTGAGCTGCTCTCACTTCAAAATTTTAGGATATTAATGCCCAGAATTCTGGCTTAGCCTATCAGGCAAGGTTTCAAGTGACATATCTCTACGTAGAAAGGATACACATGCAGCAAATGTTGAAATTTATTGCTATTTCTTCATCTACATACACCATTTGAAACGCTTATGAATACGAGAAAGTATTTTGGATCCTTGAATATTTCTCCTCATCCTACTCAGACACTGCCGAAGTACAAGAAAAACACAGAAACAGTCGGCACAGTAGGTTTGGGTCTGCTTGCATGTTGGTTGATGACCTAATTCTGTTATTTTTTGCCAAAACTCTCGTGGAAGCACTACCTTATCTCCAAGGAAAATGTCATTTGCTCTGTTGGGTTTTTCATTTCCTTACCTTCCAACTATACTTGCACAACTAAAGAAATAGTAGTTGGAAATACCCCAAATTTGGAAAGGGGAAAAAACCCCACAAACCTATGTGCCAGCTCCCTAAGAGTAATTTTCTTCTTCTTTACCTTGTCTTCTTTTCAGTACTGGAAACAGTGGAAGTACAGCCTATAGCTGTAGCCAAGGACTCAAGCATGGGAGCATAATTCCAAGCCCCCAGTGTCGTTTCCCNTAGTGGAAGTACAGCCTATAGCTGCAGCCAAGGACTCCAAGCCCCCAGTGTCGTTTCCCATTAAGATACATAAAGAAACATTTGTTTCAGTTGCCTACACGTTTCTCTTTTCCTATACTAGGAAGAAGTGGGATGTTAACAGAAGAGGTAAGTAGCTTTATCCTCTTTTCCAGTACCTAGTGTTCATAATTAAATAGTTGTGGGAGGACAGAGACAATACTTGTCACATGTTGCACTTTAGCCTTTAAGGATTCAGCAGCTTCCATTTACCCTTTTTGAATGCACAAGCATTGCCAGAAAAACTCCAATGAACTCCTGCACATTAACTAGCAAAATGTGTGTAATTATCTAATAAACAGGCTGACGGATCATTTTGGATAATTTTCTTCTAAAGCATTGCCCAGATCATCACAAAGTGCATATTATTATAAAACCAGTTTAATTTCATATACAGTACATATCACTCTAAAAATTCAGGCAGATTTTTACAGCATTATTAACAGAGATTAACAGCATTAACAGCAGGTCCAATCCCTGTATTTTTAGCAATCTGCTGAACTGCACACAATACAGCACATGTTTCCACACAGCTGCATAGCTACACTGGTTTGGAAGCTGCTGCTCTGCAAGTACACGCTATTCAGGTGTTTATTTTTCCAGAGTTCTGTTCCAAAGCCAGTAAAGCTGTATCCTTCCTGCAGCTAATCAAATTTAATGCATATTCATTAGAACTAGGTTAGCATGAGTTGCAAATAACTCTTTAAAAAAAAAATTAAAAAGAAGAAAGTAAAACTGCAGGATGACTATGTTAAACATGGTACTCTCCTAACTAGTGTACCTGGTAAAACCTAAAAGGAAATTCTTTTACCAAGAAAGTTCTGTTTCATGAAAAATATTTAGGCACATTTATGTATTATATGTTCCTAAGATCTGACAACATATCAAATTCCCTTGAATTGTAGCATACTTAAGTGTCGCTTTTAAGTGATCAATGTGTCAGTACCTACACAACCAAGAGTCTCTTAATGAAGATGAAGTAATAATGTCTCTGGGCCTTTTCCCCTCAAACTATAAGAATCATTCCAGTGTAGAAGAAGCCAAATATCAATAATTATAAAATTTAAAAGAAAGTTCAGAGTCTCTCAATCCTTTTGCTTTTCTAAATCCTATTTAGCTGTTTCAAGATGCTTCTACATAGAATAATCGACAAAAGGACCTAGGCTCAGTGGTAATATTATTCATCACAAATATGTAGATATGATTTCAGACCTGTATTTCTAAGTCAGTTGCTGTGTATTACGTCATGTAAGGAGCTCTCATAGTGAGTTTGTCAGCAGCACAGACCCTGATGATAACTACATCATCAGTAAGTAAGGAAGATGAAAAGGACAGACTTTCATGAAAGAAATTTAATTTTACTATTGTGCCATGCTAAAATGCCATGCTCTTTCTACACTCATGAAATAATGCTGATGGGGGCTGGGTTTGCACTGCATTTCTGGGACAATTCATAGCACCTGAAAAATTTCGGAATGATAGGGGACATCTGCATGAAGCTCACAGTGCAGCAAGTGATCTCTCCTGTGCCAGAAAGCACGAGTCTTCTACACTGTCAACTGCTAACTGGGATGCTAAGAATGGTGCCTGTCCTCAGCTGGAAAAGGCTGAGCAACTTGTTTCAACTTGTTTGGAACTGGCTTCATCTGCTTAAAAGTAGTTCCAGGATTCACAGTCTTGATCTGTCCCCTGAGAGTAGGAAGATCCTGGCTACAAGTGATCAGCACAAGGCACATAGACTATTGCTAAATTTCCAGTAATGGGGATATGTCACCACAACAGGGTCTTCAGAAAAGATCCCAGTGAAGCTAATTGGACATGGGTGTCAACAACATCTTTCCCTCTCTAATTATCCATGGTGGTATATTTGTCTTATCATAGAAGAATGAGTGAGTCAAGTAAGGTAATTATGAAATTTTGCTATTGTATCTTCAGAGAGTTGTAACAGAAGCAGCCAGACAAGCTGAAAAAGTTGTGCTAATTGGGACACAACAAAAGAGTTAATTAAGAAGATTTCATGATGAAGGGCAGAACTAACAGCTGAACAGAAGATTTCTATTATCCTATGATTTCTCATTGCCTAATCATTGCTGGGGGAACAAAAATGAAAATCCTTTACAGACTGGAAATGAAGCTCATGTTTTACAGATTGTCCAAGAAACAGCAAAATTCACTAAACTGTTTTTCCTTTGCACACACTTCCAAGTAAAGTGAGTGGAGGATCAGCAGAAAGTGTTTTGGCAACAGAAGCAGGGAAGGTGGGGAGAATTTCACAGGTAATGCCAACCTTGGGATACAAAAGTGCATTTAGATTGTCATCCTCCTGAAGAGGAAAATGCTACAGCAAATAAAGAACAATCAAAAATATATAAAGCAAAAAAATATGTTTGCAAAATATATTCTGAAGTGTGATTTTGTGCTTCATAACTATTTTCATCGCAGAAATGGTTTCATCTTACATGAATAGGATGAAATAAAACCATTCTTTCATGGTTAAACCTTGTCTAATAACATAATTTGTTCTCAGTGACCTAATTAATAGACTATATAGTACTTCTCAAACGACGTAAGAGAAGTTGTAATGCTGTTACAGCACTCCACATCCAGATTAGGCCCAGGGGATACAAGGGTCTGTGCTGTAATCCTTCCTGTGCAATCTTTGCTGTCAGCTCCTCACCTCCATCTGTAATCCTGGTGGTCATCTGCCTAACAAATTCAAGGCCTACCTTTGACTAAAAAAAGCTGCCTCACCTTAACTCAGACTGCTTTTCACTTTTGAGCTGTACACGCACCAGCTGCAGATGCCCAAATGTACCAACGCAAAAGGGAAAAAATGTTCTGCCAACAAGAAAACAGAGGAGAGCAAGAGAAGCTCACAGCAACACCAGCCAATGCTACATCACTGTTCAGGACACTTACTTTACTAACAACTAGAAGCATTATCAAACACAACTATTCCTCCCACCAAGGCAAGATAAGAACTGTGCCAGGCAGACAAAAGTCGCTTCAGTGGCCTCAGGCAAGCTGGTGCAAATTATGCCTCTGGTTATAGATCACCTTCAGTAGTGTTTGTTTAAACTTATTTTTTAATTACAAAATTCCAATACAATAAAGATACCCATCCAACTTAATTTCTTGAAAAACCTGTGAATCATTATTGAAAGAGAAAAGATTTCTCAGATACTTCTTCCTTCATGATCTGGCTTCAGATGTACTACGAAACAGGACTTCCATCTCTACCTCCTCTCTCTCTACCTCCTGCCTGTAGCCTTCATTACAGGAAAACAGAAGTGATTCTCTGATGAGCCATTTAGAAATGTGAATGTGCTGAGAACAAACACCTACTCAGAAGCAAAAATCAAGAGAACAGATCTTAGCCTAATAAAAAAATCAGCACAAGAGTCAGCAATTTTTACACCTGAGAGGAAAATTAATGGATCCTCTGATAGAAGGACTTAAGCAAACCTGAGTTTCAATCAGCAGCTTGTTTCACAATGTTCCTAATGTCTTCAGTTCTTTTTTTCTGAGGAAAGAGGAGCCATAAGAAGCCATGGGCCTATTACAAGCCATAGGAAGATCAAGTCCATTATGTTGGTTGGTAAAGACCAACAGTAAATTGTTAATTAAGATCAACATAATTTTTCTAATGTTTTACTCATGGGATTATCAATGTCCATGATGTCCTCAAATCCTTTTTTTGCTAAAATTAACAATTTGCAGGATTCACCAGGCAGTATCTAAAAATATTCAAAAATATCGTTACACAAAATTATGTCTGAAGTGCTGTTCAGCACTTAATGCATTTTTTCTAATGCTGCCCTACATCTACAAGATAGGCCTCTGTCAGTTACCACGTAAGTATGGAGTGAATTCTAATTGCCCATGCCACATTTATTGCTCAGCATCTTCTTCCCAAATGCTTTCGAAAACCGTAATACCTCTTCTGCTATCACAGAATCAGAGAATCATAGACTCGTAGAATAATTTACCTTTGAGACAGCCTTTAAGGACATCAAGTCAAACTAGCAACTCCACTAAACCGTTTGCCTAAGCACCACACCTACGTGTATTTATGGCCAAGCTATGAGCAGCCAGTTTCTCCAGGAGAATGCTGTGGGAAATGTGTCAATGTCTTTTACTAATGTCCAGGTAGACAACAACCACAGCCTTTCGCTCATCCACTAAGTGAGTCACCCTGTCATAGATGGTGATCAAGCAGGACCTGCATTTCATAAACACATGCTGGCTGGGCCCGATCACCCATTTGCGTGTATGCGTTGCATGATGCCACTCAAGATGATCTGCTCCATGACTTTCCCCAGCACCAAGGACAGATCTGCAGTTCTCTGGTTACTGGTGCCTTTGCTGCCTCATGGATGTCCATCCAAAGGACCTCACTAGCACACCGTCCCCCAACCTTTGGCATGCTGCCCACATAAACCCCTCTACTGAGCCTTGTTTTATCCTTTTCCTCCTTCGAATCTATTTTAAAGCTCTTCCAATGAGCTCTGCTAATTCCTAAGATAGTGAGACAGTGGTACCCCACCTGTCACCTGCAGGCTTGGTGTTGCATAGACTGACCCATGATAAAAACCCTCAAAATACTGCCCATGACAACAGGCTCAGAGCCAGGTATTGATCTGCTGGCTCTTCCCGTTTTCTCCATCCTTCACTGCACCTGGAAGGACAGAGGAGGGCGCTACTTGTTCTCCTGATCCCTTAACCAGTTGTCCCAAGACCCTAAAGTCTCTCTTGATTGCACTCAGACTTCTTCTTGTTATTATGGATAATAATCTGATGGCCATACCAGGGCAGGAAGCTCTCTCTTTACATCTTTAGCCCAGGCCAGACGGAGCCAGCAGACTTCCCTGTCTGCATATAGGGCCTTCTGTTCCCTTCAGAAGGGAGTCTCCTTTGACCATGACTGATCCGTTACGGAAGCAGTTTTGAAGCAGGGCATAGGGTAGCTTTGACACCTCCAAGCTAAATGAACCATTGTCCTTGCTAACCATCATTATTGTTCAGTTCTGCTCACAGATCCTCATACCCATTATGCCAAGGCACCTGGGAAAGTGGCTGAGGCATTCACCCCAATAGTACTATTATTTAGTCAAAGTCCTCACAGAGCTCAAAATTTCATTCTTTGTTGTCATATTAGAGGAATAGCCTAAACCCTGAAGATGAGTGTTAGCTTGGTTTTTGTTCTTTAAAATCTAACAATACTTGTATCAAATGAATGTTTCTGCTTTTGCATGGTCGTATGTGAGCAGATTCGTCTGGCCAATAACACACTTGCTACATACACCTCCAGCCTTAGCCACCGGCACAAAGCTGCAGAGGCTCACAGTCTTCTCACAGCCTTTGTCATCATCAACTGGAATTACTAATCCCACTGTATGCTGAACAGCAGGAGTATTTTTGAAGGATGTGAAGTCATTTCTTTGTGTCCTGACTGGATTTTGTGCTTTGCCAAGAAAAGTTAACCCATGACTCTTACACTAGGGCCAGAGAAACATGGAAACATCTGTAATCAAAGTTTTGGTCAATTGAGGTTCAAAGATAAACAGCTATCATGAGTGTAAACATAAGGCTGTATTCAAATTATAGTCTTTTCTGTGAAATCTTCAGTCAATCAGTCAATGATGAGGAAAATAGATCATGGATATTGAATCAAAAACATAAACTATAATATACAAGGCTGAAATGTTTGCATGAGTCATCTGTACATTTGGAAGAAGTACACAATAGGAAAGAGGAAAAAAAAGCAGAATAGAGAAAAAGAGATTCACTGACTAAGTTTTAATGACAGATTTTGCAGAATTTGGACTGAATGTTACTGAAGTTACTCTAATTATCTTTTTATTAGAGACTTTGCACAACATCAAGAAAATGCAAAGACACTGAGTAGGTTTCTTATTGATAGATAAACAAAAGGATTGTGTAATTTTTTTTAAACCCTTAAAAGATACCAAGTGTAAAGGAATAACTATAAAATATGGATTAAATATACCCGGAAAATAGGTTTCCCAGCATCATGCAGTAATGGCTATTCTTTGTAAAGAGATGTTCATCAGAGGACTTAAATACTGCAGGAACATATAACTTGTTTAGGCAAAAATGTAATGGCTTGGAAAGAACACGAAGGAAGTATAATCTAAGCTGTGCAAGTTTCTACAAGATAAAAATTCTGTAGAGCAGTGTACATCCTCAGGCTTAAATATAAGATTCTACATACAGAGGAAAATGAGAATTGTGCTTGGGTGTACATAAATTCTGCAGTCTGGAGGCCTTTGCCTTTGAAAGTATGCAAAAATTAATGTGATCTTTCAATACAGAGATCAAACTGATAATAAGTGAAGCCTCCAATTGCCTCTGAACAATAAAAGAAAGAGTACTCATATCTTCTTTTTCATGGAGATATTGGAAGTCACGCTTATACTGTTTTCAGCCTACTGTAGTATTTCCTGCCTCCCACTTTTTAAGTTATTTATACTCACAGAATAATATACTGCATTCAAGATAAAGACACGTGTATCAGTTCTTAGTTAATGCTCTTCATGAACAGCATCGAAGTAATTTTATAAAAGGTAATGTTATACCCACTTATGGAGGGAAGAGGGAGACACAGATGGGACAGTTAACTTTCCTATGGAGCCTCAGCCCATTGGTTGCGTATCTAAGAACACAAATCAGGCATCCCAAAGTCCCCTTGAGGTCTTTTTTGTCTTTCTCACAGCACTGAAAATTATGGCCAAACTCTAGAAAACATAACTTCAAACTACCACAGAAAAGAGCCATGTTCTCAGCATTGGGGAGTGGTTTAAGATGATTCTTTTCATGGCCAACTTTGAAAAGTTAGGCTTATGTTACTGGCTATGTCTCTAAGCTTTCCTCCTTAAGCATAGTAGACATAAATAATTATTTTTTTCAGATGAAAGTGCATATGCTAGTGCCAACCTTACTCCAGTCACTAGGATAACAAGGAGAACACACTCACAAAATACACGAGCCAGATAAAATCAGCTCCTGTTTATGCATGAGTTGTGATGATCAGCACTGGCAAAGAGTTTAAAAACAGATGACTGGCACTAGGCTATTAAACAGACAGCATTAATTTTACTCTTTGTCCTGCTGTATGCACTATGTTTCACTTACACTCTTTTGACTTCACTTCCTAGCAGAAAATTGTTCTAGCTTAAGTATGGAAGTTATTATCATTCCTTCCTTCAGATTCAGGCATCCAAATAAATGAAACTTCAACAGTGTTTAGCATCAAGCAGCTTCCAGTCTCCAAGGCTAATAGAACTGCTAGGATTAAAAGTGATAAGAACAGGCTTAACTACCTGGAAAAATGTAGGCAAAATATCATGTCATTTTTAAGTGAAGCAATTAGATACTGAAAAAATAATATCAAGCCTTACATTGAACTAATCAAGGCTAAGTTATAGCATCATATCAAACCTTTATTAA
Organism: Rhagologus leucostigma; assembly: GCA_013397725.1. NCBI lineage: Eukaryota > Metazoa > Chordata > Aves > Passeriformes > Rhagologus > Rhagologus leucostigma. The sequence goes on from VZTD01004799.1 coordinate 3,479,163, forward strand.
GCTAATCTTTGGAAAACAATTCTCAGAAGTTCATTCACTCTATCAATAACACTTTAGTCACAGCAGTTGCAGTTCTGCTGTAAACAACTTGCTAATTGTATTTCTCAGTCTTTATGGTGAGAGACGTGCTAATGGATTTAAGCATGTCATTACAACAGAAGAGTCCCTCGCAAGAAACAAAAGCTCACAAAGAAGCTGCTCTCTCCAGCTAAATCATAGTCGCCCCACATACACACCCACAGCCACTTTGCTTCCTTCTGAGAGCTTGCATGGGAGATGAGCAATATCCATTGCCAGTACAATCATGCAGTAGAGAAATGTTCCATCATCTGCAAGATCAAGCGCTTGCATAATGGAAACAGTGCTTTAAATTGACAGCATACAAGAACTCATACATTCATTATGATTTCTGCAAGTGTCCCTGTAAATCAGTGGTCTATAATCACTAATTGATTGTGTATGCTAATTTTGGCATAACTCCCAACACATGACAAGACTTAACAATATTTAAATCAGGATTTATGTAGAAAGTTACAGCAACATCTTCCAAACATAGCTGGGTTTAACCAATAGCCTAAATTCACAATATTTATATTTTATTTGTATGTATTTCATTTAAAAAGTAATATGCTATCTATGGGAGCACAGTGAGGATTTCATTGTATATAAAAAGTAATTCTTAAATGTTCTTCATAAAAACATCAAATAATCCAAGTGCTTTCAGTAAATTATATATGTATAATTATCTGATTTATTTTTGAAACTGTTATTGGATAATTTACATGTACAGTTTATAGACAATGAAATTAATAAAGCTAGCAGTAAAATACTCTGTTAATCCAAACAAAAAGTTAATCTTTGTATTTTCATAAAACCATATTAAATCTAAACTGGAACACCATTGTATCAAGAATGCTATGAAACACCGCTGCCATCTACACAAATTAGTACTGAAGAAAATTGGTATCTGTTTCCCTTTCATTTTGCAGTAATATTTTAGGCAACAGTTTTAGGAACCTTACTGCTGGGATAATGATGCAGTTTAATGAATTTTCCTATTATTTTTTTCCTTTCTGTGTATATTTTCTCAAAGGAATGCCTTTTTCTTCTGCTATGGCTCTCTAGCAAAAGTTAATTTTGTAAATTTAATTTAATAAAACAAGGCATTTTTGAACACTATGAAAAACATCCAGGAGACTATTATAAATAGTATTCAGAAAATTTCTGCTTAAGCATAAGAAAAAACTCCTAGGAAGACTCATTTCCACTCACCCATATTTCCACTACCCCACCATGTAACTTCCTGAATACATCATAGATACATTCTGTATATTCTATAATTTTACATTTGTGTCAGGTGTAAATTAATTCTCCCCACAAAAAAATCCTAACTCCCCCACCCAACCGCCCTATGAACAGCCTAACCTTCACTAAAAAATGTCACTAAAGAAATAGCTCGTATAGTGCTGGACTACAGCCAGTTTTTCTATGTCAGCAGAAATCTCTCTCTAGTTCATACAAATATTTCCTTTTTATGGTGAATATATTTAAAGCTTAGTTTTTTTCTTATAAATTTTAATTTCTATTGCCTTTTGAGTTATGAAGAGAAATTATTAGAGGGAAATTGCAAAGAGAAGAACTCATAGGAAAAAAGTTAAAAGAAAGCATTTGCATACATTTTAAGGGCAAAAGCAGCAAACATAATGCCTTTTTTTATATGTATCCTTGCAAGTGCTCTTTGTGCCTCAAAGTACAACTCTGTTTACTAAACATCTCTTTAAATTGCTTAACTATTTCCTTCATTTGGGAAAGAAAAAGATAATCCTAGTTTTCTGTGGACAGCATATGATAAAATGTGAAACATAATCGTCGAGTGTAAGATGAGATACAACCTGTAAGTAACTAGTTGTGGAAAGGCCTTGTCTTTAATTCACTCAGTTGAATGTCTGTTCTTTCCACTAATTAATTTTGTGCTCAGTTTTACTGTAATCTTGGGAAATATAAAAGTTGAGAGATAAACAAGCAAAACAGGATTAGATATAAATTGTCTTAGCACAAAAAGAAAAAAAAGGCAACTTCCAAATAAAGGAATAATGAATTAGGCAAAGCAGAATGGTTTTATTGTATACTCAGCCTTTGAGGCAATATAAGTGCTATGCACTTGTTTGACAAATATGTGTTTTATTTAAAGTCGTAAAAACAATAACAGTGACATTTCCCTACATCTGTATTGTGTGATTTACCATCCTGTCCATGGCTAATCATTATAAACTAACTTCTGTAAACAAAACAACTTCTCTGAACAGGATAAAAATCAGTTCAGTTTATAAGTGAAATAATTCTTAAAACCATGGTAATAGCAAAGACTCATGAAATATGTATTTTATTTGTTTGGCATAGACAACCTGCTTCCCAGAAAGGTGCACAATGAGAAAATGAAATGTCTGTAGGAAGACAATACCAAGGCCAGATTCTTATTCTACCAGCATTTACACATTGCCATTGAAGTTGCATACTGACACTATTAATTAAGCTTGGCTGCCTCCTTTTCTTTTTTTTTTTGGCAAATAATTGGGAAATTTTATTACAGTGAAAAATTCCAGGCCATACCCAGCTCCCAGGTAGAGACAAGCAATCTTATCACACCCCAGCTTCAGAAGGGAACAAAATGCAGCGTTTTGCCCTTGAGCTGTTACAGCTAGTTTAAATGGGTACCCATCCAGTATGGATAATCTGGGGATGAGCATGTCCACGTGCTCCAGAGAATAAATATTCTCTACGAAGCTGCTGTGCAATCTCTAACTCCTTCCAACTAAATTTTCCCTGTAGCACATCACCTGAGATTCAAAGAAGACTTAAACATACTTGTTGGCTTTGTCTCTGTATTTGCATGGCAGGTTGGGAAGAAGAAAAAAGGAAAGAGGAAGGAGAGAAGATCGACTGGACCTCTGCTTTCAGCATCTCTCTTTGGGGCACCGAAACTATGTATGGTGACAGTGATGGTGTTGGCTCTACCCTCCAGCTAAGGAGACTTGCAGCCACCTCATGGCTTGAGGTGGCATGAAAGGATGTCATGAAATGTATGCTGTGGGGCTTTATGCTTTGTATTGTAAAAAAACCCTGCCGTTTTTTGTTGGAAACAGTAAGCACTTTGAGAAATTAAAGGAAAGTATACTGTATCTTCTCTAATTTTAATCTATTCACTGATACTCTAAAATGAAGGCACCTCTGATAGTAGTGAAGTTGGTAATTTGGAGAATTAGAGGTTTGCCACAGGTGTCAGTGTTTAGTCCTGGGTGACCAGTAAGCAGTTATTTTGAAAACTATTGTGTTAGCTGTTGCCAAAGTAGACTAGTAAGCAACTACTACTTCACTGAAACTTAGAAGTACTTTACAGTCTAAAACTCCAAGCTAGAGCAATTCCAGAAAGTCAAAAAAAATCAGTGCAAGCTTAGCATAATTTCCCAGTATCCAATTCAGTGACACTCAGGACTGAGAAGCAATCTGTACACCCAAGTTTTTTCAGTTTCTTCCACTGATGAACCACCAGAAACTGCAATTCTCAATTATATTGACACAACAGTGAAACCACAATTTTACACTCACTAAGTCATTGTGCTTCTGCTGTTCCTATAAAGCTATACCCACTACTACCTCTCATTACCCACTGTCTCCTTCAAACCCTTTTCTCTTCTGCAATAGTCTGTATCACCTCATGTGGTCAGCCTTCTGTCATGGCTATATCCCAAATGGGAACTGGCAGTCACCTCCCCAAGGCACAGAGTACTGGCACCACAGCCCTCACAGTATCTCAAATTGCCTCCTGTGTACACATATCGTGCTAAGAGCACTTCTCAGAAAGAAGGCAGAACTTGGCCCTTGCGGCCCTAAGGGGAATTGATAGGTAGATAAGTGCCCGAGTTCTTTTAGTAATATAAATAAAGACTTGGGAGTTGCAAATGTTAAAATTTGAGTCATAGTTCCTACAGTGATTCATTGCGTTAAGGTATTTGCTGTATTGGTAAATACTGCATTTAATCATGGTGAGTAAGATTCTACCCACGCTCCACACATGCTACGCCAGCTCCCACAGACACATTTTTCAAATGTCCAAGGCTGTTACTACTACACTAGAGCTGGAGATTACCTTTCCGCCACTTCTTGACCTCTGTACCATGCTCATGTATTCTGTACTCTGGTGAGAGCTAGAAATTACACCAGCTCCAGTTATCTTCAGATTTTCTTTCCACCACAGGAACCACATTCTCAGCAGCACGAAGTTCCATGTTTTATTGCTTGAAGCTGCAGTAATATTGGACAAACATTTCAATTATTTGATTGGACTCCACAGCAATACCTGAAGATTATTATACCAATCATGTCAATTTTGTTTCTAATTTATATGTAACTGATCTACTGGAAGCTAATTTTCAGGGGAAAAAAATAGAATAATTACATATTTAATAATATTACTTCTAATTTTAAATAAATAATTTTAGATGGATCTCTAATAAAAATTTATTATGTTTCATTATTGTTATTCAAGGTTTCCATTAGAATAACATGTAAATGGTCAGCTGCAATGTCTAAGCCTAAGCATATCAATGAGCAGGACAGGGGAAGTTTGAGGAAGAACCTTTAGCACAGGTGAGAAATTCCATTGCTTGTAGGGACCTGAAGAAGAGAAACCAACCCCTTCTTGCTTCGACAGAAAAGAGTTAAGACTGTCCAAAAAAGAAGAACAGGTAACAAAGTGAGGGAGGAGAAAATTAAGTACGAATAGAAACAGGAAAAGTGTTAGCAGGAAAAAGAGGAAGGAAAGCAACCAAGTACCCAAAACAGTAATGAAAATCTCACCCGGTAACGGAGAGAGAATTGCAAAGATTAAATAGAGGTGAAACAGAAAAATAGTCTTTGATCTGTGCAGTTCATTGTGAACTGGAAGACAAATTTTTTCCCCTTCCCCTTGCAACGTCTTTTATTTTCTTTAACTGTTAAGGTCTCCTTCACTGTTCTTTAGTCTAAAAAAAACCAAGTGTTTTCTGTCTTTCCACATAAGTACTTATTGCTGATCTCTTCTGCAGTAGTTTATTTTTTTTTTCCGAAAGTGAGATTGCCAAAACCCCTTGGAACACAACTTCTTTCGCTTTCCCCTAAAAGACAGGATAAGCTTCTTCCCTAGAAATTACTCACATCTCTGACCTACTGAGTCTTGAAGAAAATGTGAAGGTGCGGCTCACTCTGGTATACAAACACTGGATCCATTTTGCTGAGCATTACATGGGCAAATATGTTATTCATTTCCTTGTTGGCAAGCCCTGCCTCTCACCTTCGGGGAGAGATGGCAGGAAAGGACAGTCAAAAGGCATTCAAAGGGAAAAGGAGGTTGAAACCTCTCTCCCATTTTCTCTACACTGTCTCACAGCTTTTCTCTGAAAGTTCCATTAAAAACAGAATCTAGTTCAGTAATCAGTTAAGTGCTTTTGTCCCGTTATATGCCAGGTATGAATATTTCATAGAACAACAGGTTTTGACTACTTATTTACACCCTATGGTTCCTGAAAATTTTGACACAAGCAGACTAAAACATAATCCTGTAAACTTAACCCCTTTTCTGTTGCACTGAAGATTAACTGTATTACATTTTAATCACAGCAAGAAAATAGACATAAAATTAAGAGTCTGTAAAAAAGATAGGGTTAAAATATTCTTATGTTCTTATCACTACTTTAAAATATGTATCATCAGGAGACTGAATCCTACTCTAGGTACCACCTTCAGCACCTCTAACCAGCCAAACCAGATTCTTCATGGATTATTTTTCTTACCTATACAGTGGAAGTGTACTCCCCAGCCACACCCAAAGAGCACTTGAGATACAGAGATTAAAGCATATACTTGGTACAATTAAAATAAGGTAAAATACCTACCCCAGCCCTAATGAAAAAAAGAGAAAGTAAAAGCATGCCATTGTGAAGCCCATGTTTCAAATGTTTCTCTGTGAAACTCTTTCAACTGTTTCTAAGGATGCACCTGTAGCCTTTACACATAACGGGGCCTGACATGCAAAAGCTCATACTCAAATCAATGCTGCTGCGTTTATACAAGCCCAGAGACAGCTTTAAATTATTAGAAGAGCTGCTAAGGTATTAAAGCTACCAAAAAAAGTTGGGTTTATTCTTTCCAAAGTCTTCCTAAATTGTAAGGAAAAAAAAACCCATGCAAGTTTTTATAAGTGCTTCAAAGCCTGTGACGGATACATTAAGAAAACCAAGAAAATTTGGAGTAATTTAATTCAGATTTTGAGCTACTATTACTGTACAACTATTGGAAAAACATTACCCCTTATAATGGACTCAACCAGGATAACAGTAGCCCACGCCTTCCAGTCAAGTTGTAGTAAAGGATATACAGACTGATTCTGCACCTTTATTCTTATGTTCCTCTATTTTAAATTCCTTCTCTTTTTTTTTTGTGACAAAACTTCGTATTTTATCAATGGTTTATTACAATAATAGTTATCATGAGCAGAAAAATATGTTATTAGCTATGAAAAATACGAGTTTACTGTCAGTTGGATAGTCAGGATTCTGTATAAGTCCTTGAATAGAGCAATGGTACAGGATTTTTGATCAGCTCTTTGCAGGATTTTGCAAGTTATAACTTGCAAGAAAAGATCCTCATTAACAGAGTTCTACTAAGACTACCTGATTACTCTGGGTGACATCTAAGGGCTATAAAGCATCTTCCTGTGCATGCTAGCTACAAATAGTTATTAGAACAAGTGATGAGCTGAATGATTTTAGCACAAGAAAAAAAAGTAACTAGACCAGACCCAATCTGAAAAGTAAATCATTAACACAAGCACTTTTAGGTAGGTGAGCATTTCACTCAGTGAATAGCTGAATTCTGACTCCTAAAATCAACACAGCAGAACAGAGGGTGTCGTGCTAATGGCTCTGTTTACTTACATTATAATCACACTTACTCAATACATGATTAATGACTAAGCATACAGTAAATCTATAAAACCCAAGGACGCAAGGTACGAAGAGGTGTTCTTCTTCATTGTTACTTTGGAGTCTAACATACTTGGTATCAGTTTGATTGGATGGTTTATCTCAAATCTCCAAAACAGAACAAGGTTTAACTATAACAATTTTGTTTACTGTTACTTTCAGCCTAGGGAAGCTACTATTTTATCTCAACAGAACTTGAAGACTCTCATCAAAATGTATTGCGGAGATTATGTGAGTATAATAATCTGTTCTCCAAAATCTTTCAAAATTTTCATTCCTCTTGAGTTGTCATCATAAATGTTGAGATCCATTTCCCTCCACTGGTAGAAATTAATCTTAGGCATAGATAACTTGTTTATGATTTGGGTCTAATCCTGGTGTTACTTATGATATATATCAAATGTCTGAAATGCACGGTTGAAACATAAAGAATTATCAGTTCCTGTCTCATAATTTTAAACCTTTCAAGAAAAAACAGCTCAAGCCTCCTTGTGAGGTCCTGTAGGTGGGTCTTCTATGCTTGCACTGAGCTGCTACACAAGAAACTAAATTACATACTATCACCCAACTGTGTTAAAGATAAAAATATGAATTTTTCAGAAGATACCTATTTCTGGCACTATTTTGGGGGGGTTATAATTTCACAAGACCATCTGTAGCCACAGAAAGTAACTGAATAGCTTTATCATTTATAAACATTTGGTTTTGTTCATAGTGAGAACAATATTTTAAAGCAAAAAAATGCTACCTTACAAGAGCCATAACACAGGAAGAGTTATCAGTGATTGTTCCCCATCAAAAAGTTGTACAATATATTAAATGGCTTCACTAGTGCTCTTTAAGGAAAAAAGGTTTATAGTGATATTTTAAATCTCCATTCTGGAAACTATTGGAGTTACTATTTCATGACAAAATATGAAATTGCTCTCTGTACCTGGCATACTGATCATTATGATCTCTAAGGATTTTCTTTTTATTATTATTAGTAGGAATAATGATTCATTCCTTTCAAAGGCTTTTTGCATGTACATTCTCAACAAACTTACAAATAAATATAGAATTTTCTAAAGGATAAATATTTTTCTCTTATTTTAATAGAAAGTATAATTGACTAATTAGTCCAATCTTGGCAGTAAAGTATTTCTTCTGATAAAATTATATTGCATATATTTGCTTTTCTAAAGTAATTGCTATTGAATCAGAATTAGTAATACATTTGGTTTTCTGCAGTTTGGGGTCTTGCATCCTTTACTAGACAGTTAAGAATGTAAAAGAGATTTTTTTCTTAGTTTCTTTTTTTTTCTTCTTTTAGTTAGAGTGATTCTGAAATCTGTTCCTGATAATTTAAGGGAGACAGAAAGAATAACTCTACCTGAAAAAGGTAGTAGATCAGTTTCAGTAGATCAGTTTCAGTCAAGAAATTCAGTTTCTTTTCTTCTACTGATTTATTGCCACCAATTGTATTTAAATAATTGACACTGCATCTGCATATAATACGTTGTCTCATATTAATGGTAGTACGTTATAAAACAACTGACAGAAGAAGTTCTTTTAAGTCATTACAATTGGCAATTATCATATTTACAATAATAATGCAGTATTTTGATAGCATTATAATGAAAATCTAACAGATAAGACAATTGTTAACTGTGGCAGATGTTTACAACAGGTACGTAGGCTTAATATAATGTAACCATTGCACATTAGTCAGGCTAACGAACCACTTGAGCAGAGCGGACACTTAAGTTCCTAATTTTGATCCACTGAATTACATCGAAATACCCCAAAATAAATGGTGTTACTACTATCGCTTTATTCCCTCTTCTTCTAAACATAAAAAGACATGCTGATAACCCCTTTGTTTTTTCATAATCACAGACACAAGAGAGCAGAAAAGCAACTGTAGACAATGGGGAGCATATCCGTCCCAGCAAAGACAGGAAAACCTGATTACAGGCTTTCTCTGAAAAGTATTGGGATGGATTCTCAGGTTAGGTAAATTTTTACTATTTATTCTAATTTCCATATGTTATGGAATGGAAAGGGACAGAAATTAGGTATTTTATGAAGTAGATCACTGCATCCTCGGAACAGACTTCCCTGCTGAGGCATCCAGACAGAATGGGGACATGTAAGGCAGAGCTGCACGTAAACATTCTCCCCTGGATGCCTGCTGGTATTTCAAGATAAAGTTGGTCATAGAGCAGTGGCAGTTTTCTCTTAAGAGACTCAGCAACAAAATAGCAGAAAAAATCACTCCAGCAGATCTCAAGCAAGGAAACAGGGCTTACACAGGACTGAGTGATGAGACTGTCACATTAACTTCTTCTCTACTCTTCTTAAACACAGTTTTAGATTGAGAAAGAGTCTTAAAAGCACACTTTAGACTTAGAGATATTTTTCAAGGAATTCCAGAATATTGAATATACCATTAATTCAGAAGCAGAAGAAAAATGAAAGAAAAAAAAAGAATTGGAAGTATTACTTTCAAAATGTGCTTGGTTCTTTAAATGTTCTCTTTATATTTTATGCTTTCCATATTAGTAATTACACAGATTGTCTGTAAGCAATCAGGATGGGGTCCCCCAAGATCAAGAATGAGATGGTCAGTTTACAGCAGCAGCCCTGCCAGATTCAGCAATGCAAGGCATCATCATTATATACACAAAATGGTTCCCTATAGTAAGTACCACAGGTAAAACTACCAGAAGTTAGACAAGATTACATCTGTGACCTCTCTGAAATACATACACAGAGAGAGACTGGAGGCTTTGGAGAAAGAATTTTTTATGTTTAGAAGTACCCTTTCCACTACTGTATCATATATTATTGAAATTAAATGTAACACATCCAATAAACTCACAGCAAATCAAAATACTCATGAAATTTTTTATTTAATAAAGTTGCACACAAAGGATATCTTTGCAAAAGTATAGCTAGCTCACAGCATGTGGTTAACTAATAAAGAAAGCATTTTATTTTAGTAGGCATTCCCTATGGGAAATATTCAGACTACGGAGTCTGACTTTGATTGTTTGTTATCAGCAGAATGACTTACTGAACAAATATTATTAGAAGGTTGTTCATACTTCAGAATGCTTTTTCCATCACAAGATTGAATTGCCTGAAGTTTAAACATCATAATTTGATAAAAGCAGCCTCACCTTTCACTGATACTTTTGTTGAACTGCTTATGACTTTGGTCAGAAAAAGCTGTTACTTTCTTGCTCTTGCATGGAAGGAAGGTAATTTCCAAGTATCATTTTCCAGAACTGTTATAAATTTTTCAATCCATTTCCAATCTCTTTTGTTGTTTTGATTCATTCCACCAATACCACACAAACCTGTTCTGTCTGCTCAGCTGATTTTGGAATCAGTTCCTTACAGGAGAGTTAAATGAACATATGCAAACACAGAGGGATATGTATAAAGTGCCCATCTGGGACATCTCTGTGGAGACAGATCTGTGTTTCTGAACATGAGGGTATCCTGAGATCAGAAACAGGAATAATACCTTAATGTCAAAAATCACTGAATCACCTCTGGAGATTTGCTTGCCTTATCTTTAAGTGCTTGGACACTTTGTGAGAAAAAAAAGCAGAATATTTTTTATTTTCTTCCTTCTAAAAAACAGGTATCTCCTTCACTAGGATGCTGCAGAGGAAAGACAGTATGAAAACCATTTTCCATGTTCACATACAGCAGTTTGTCTAAACTAACCCACAAAAATGCCAAATTGCTCTTGGAAATTACTTTGATGCTTTCTGAAGGCATATTCTTTGTAATGCAGAAAGCTTGGCCATGCTGAATCCTAAGCTTGCAATAAGAGCTTCAGCAAAATGATGAATATGTCATGAGGGATGCTAGAATCCAGACATCAAAATTAAATTGTGCAATTCTTCACATCCTTTCAGTGACTATACCAGACACTTCCCCCATTTTCTTCAGAAAATTTGGCTTTATTTGTGTGTATTTGTCAATCCATCTGTTCCTACCAGTAACTTTGAACTTTGTAATGAATTTCAATCATATTGGCAGAGGAATGCAATCTCTTCTAAGGTTTTGTGGAAATACTGCTCAGTGTGGGTGAAGGAACCAAATTCTATTACCAGTTAAAAAAATACAGTAGTAGAAACTCAGCAGTCATTGGCCTAGGATTAGCCAGACAATACATCCATACTTTGGACTCAGTAACGGGACAAACCATATTTTACTTAGCCAGTGGTTGTCTCAGAAAGGACCTGATGACTTGTGAGTGTAGATGGAACAAGGAGAGGAAATTAATTGCAAGTAAGTAGAAAAACAGAGATGAAAGAATCAGGAAAAAAGACCACTGCATCTGCAGTGTTCACAGAACAAGTTGTATCACAAAATATTGAACATATATTGTTTTGTATTTCAAAACAATACACCCTCCTAATACCCAAAAAATCCACAATCTTGCACTCAAGTTGAGTAACTGCATCTGACATTGTTTGGCAAGCAAAACACCTGTGTTTGCACTTTTGAGGATTTTCAAGTGCAGACAACTTGAAGGAAATGTTTAGTTTTCTGTATCCTGTCCACTGTACCTAATTAATGTATGAATATAACATATATATCATAGATACTGTATATAAGGTATATATAGTACATATCATACATGGATATGCAAATCTAGGAAGAGACACAAAAATTAATGAGTTTTTACAAGGTTCATTATGAAGGTAGTGGCAAGATGCACTGTGTAAGTAATTAGGACATTTGAAGGATATCTGGGTACGAGAAGAGTTACGAGACTATCTGTTTAACCATCATCTTATGTAAAACAAAACTTTACTGACTTTGTCGAAGTTATGTACATTTACACCAACTGAGGCCCCAGCCCTTATTTCTCCTGTGTGCTTTTTAGGTCGGCATTTCCCCAAGGCAATATTTAGATATCCCCCTCCACCCCTTTATTTTTTAATGAATTACTGTATTTGGCACGAAGGAGATTAATAACGAGCTGTCTGCACTGATTTTGATCTTCCTCCAGATGCTTAGAAATTCAGCTCTGCAGTTTCAGTGTTTGCCAACACCCTTTGGAAAGACGTAGCTACATTCAGATACTGATGAAACAGTGAACACCTGAATTGCTATGGGATCTGTCCTAGTTTATCATAAATAAAACCCATTTAGGAAAGGAATATTTTTAATGTGATCCATTTATGACTGATAAACTGGCTTACTGTAGCTTCCATACAGACATTCAAGTTAGGCTCACTTTACAACATAGAACCATTTAGGTTGGAAAAACCTCTAAGATCATCGACTCCAACCATTAACCTAATAGTGCCAGATCCACCACTAAACTATGACCCCAAGTTCCACATCTCTGTGTAAATAATGTGTTTAAACATTTAAATATCCATAACATAAACGACAACTTTATTATCTGTGCATGTATCAAAGTCTGTTACTTCTAATGGTCAAATCTCTTAGCCTCCTTGTTCACAATACCTTTGCTAATTTCCTTTTTGGAAATGCATAAATAAATTGCTCATGAAGTTTATAGTGGTTTTGTACTGACAATGTAAAGCAATTCTTTCCACTCAAATAATTACATTATGTACACCAGTGATCACCAACACAAATTTCAAGGTTTGTGCCTGATCCTAAGAAAAGTTTAGAATTCTTCAAAGAGTGTGTCTGGAATTGGAGAACATCCTACAAATTGACACCCAGAGCATAATGCAAGTTTCTTTATCACTCAATCCCACATTACTGAGACTAATGGGTGCTTGATTATGTTTACTTATTTTAAAAATTTTATTGGAGAAATTCCTGTTAATTTCTTTATTTGAAAAAAATTATAGAATTATTAGATTGAATAGAGGGTTGGTAGGCCATCTATCCCAGCCTTTGCTCATTAAGGGCAGGAACAAAAAGCTCCCTGAATTCAATGAAAAGACTACCATTGACACTATCCGTGAAATTAAGATGAAATTCTCATAATAAGAATGTTAAGCAATCCAAAAATGTCCCTGCTCTTCTCAACTTACAAAAAATATTTCTGTTACTTTGTCACAATTTGTTTTACTTGTGTGGATGGGTGGGAGAGCATTGTATTTAGAGAAATTATATTCAGTGAACATACACTCAAACTCCTCTGACATCACCAAGACAACCACAATGCAAATTTTACTTCTATAGATTTAACATTGCCATGAAGAGCAATTTCTGCTCATCCCTGTAGTGATCCATCTTAAGGCATCCAGAAGAAAGGTCATAAGATCATACTGGTAACCTTCCTATGCTTTCCAGAGCTTAGGGAAGCAAAAGATGTTGAGTAAGTAAAACAGAAATGCCCAACTCAAAACTGGTCATCCTGATGTCAGACTCCAGTACTCTCTCACTAGGTTCTTTTAGATATTTCACCCATAGAGGCTGTAATGTATGATAACAAGTTAAGTGATTTTACACAGGCTTTTCTAGCAGAGTAATACAAAATGTATTGAAAACATAACACAAATGTAATACGGATGAGATCTGCATTACCACCTTTCATGACAGGCTCACTGCTGCAATGCTGGGCATCACAGGGAAGGAATACATGGGTTTAAGTCAGCTCAAGAAGTTTGCTTTTTTCCAAATTATTTTGCTACGGTCTTAGTATTTATACTCTGTGTTGGGCTTAGACAGGTATTCACTCCCATCATGCTGATCTGGTCAAGTCAGGAAGACATTCACACTCTTTTAATGAAATCAGGTAAAATATTTATACCACGAGTTCATCCTCTCAAATGCTGATAGCTACACTCAGTCTGCTTTGTGTTGAGCTAAAATAAGCTTTCCTTGCAACAGCTGTGGTCAGCCACATCCTGCATTTTTCTCTGAACTCCATGGGCACACTGCTCCTGCTCAGCTCCACTGACCCGCCTTCTGTTACAGGGGTCAATCACAGCTGACTTCAGTGGAAATGAATGAAGTGAGATAGCAGTACGTGTAACTACACTCAGGTGTTCAATCAATCCTAAAAATGCCCTGCTTCAAAACAAGGCAGTAGAAATTCTCTAGCCAAAAATAACAGAAAGGAACAATCTATTCACATGTAGTTGTCTGTTTCCTGATCAAAATTCAATCTGTTGTAATTTCATTCAGTTACCAAATGCCTCTACTGCTCTGCTCCCTCAGTTTGTGCAGTGATGAACATTGCTGCTAGCTAGACATCTCCTAGGCATGTTTAGGCATGGCAAGCCTGTATAATTTCGGAGGAAACATGATTTTACACCTTGGGCCCTAGGTTCTGGAAGCAGAACCCCAGCTTTCCTACTATGATGTTGTTTTGATATATTTACTCAATTTCTTTAGGTATTTCAAGCAAAAAAACATTGTGACCACAGATGCTTCTAAAGTAGGACAAGATTGTAACAAATCTTCGCAAAACAAAATGCCTGCCCCAACGTTCAAGTTTATGTCTAAGTACAGGAGATTATTTTAAGTCTTGCTCAACAACTTAAAACTACACCACCTTTCCTTCTCCCCAGACAACTACACCAAAGAGCACTAGAGGGGTCATTTGCTCAGAAAAGTAAACCTCTTGAATTTCCACATTACTTTAGAAGCAAGGTTTTCCTTCTCACCTGCTGTGTAGCATCACCTGTTACCACAGGACAGAAGTGCTGCTGTCCAAAATGCAGGCTCACTACCTGGGGCACAAACACCAATTCACACACCAAGGTGAAGCATTTCTATTTTTTAATTCTAGTCTGCACAAGGTAATGAGCTATGTGGTAACCCACAAAAGACCGGCTGCCTGATCTTTAGAACTTTACAGTGTTCATACATTTCAACAAACAAAGACACTGGTTACAAATTACATAACTTTTTTGTTAATTAGTAGTCAAACCCCCACTTGCTAGCTACCACTCTTCCTTCTCATGGTAATTAGTCCACGACTACAGTTCTTACCTCCATTTGAGTCTGGGGTTTGTGTTGGCTAGGTAGTTAATGAGTTGGCGGTCGTGGACTCTCACAAATTAACTTTCCTCCAGTTACTGCTCAGTTCTGCTGGCTTCACTCCTGGTGTCTCTCGTCCTGATACCCCATTCATCTTGGGATTGTCTTCCCTTTTCCTTAAACCAAAAAGATTACCCAAGCGTGCAAGATTAACAACGCAATTGCTTAATCATAACTGTCCAGCTCTAGCTATTGATGAACAACTAAAAAAAGAAATTTGCTAGTTTGGTTTAAGTCTTGAGGTGCTCTGATGTTGAGGGGCTTGATATCAGTGCTACCTGCCATCACAGCACTAGGGACCCATCATCTGTGATAGCTCTGTGGATTGTCTGCACAGCACTTACTTCAGATGGGCACAGACAGCCCTGTTCATCCTAGAATCAATCCCTGTCTCCACTGAACCGTCTGCAGTAAATTTCCTTGGGTTTGCCTTGCATGGCAAATATTGCATAGCACTCTCAAAAAAAAAAAAAAAAAAAGCTACAACTCACAGCAAGTGGTAAGCAATTGCTATGTAATCACATTGAATTCAGACCCCAGATTACCAGAGTTCAGCTCTAAACATTTGGCCCAGACCTGCCAGAGCCCATATTTCAAAAATTCAGTGAAAACAAGTGGAATAACTTTAATAAGTAATAAACACCTTAACATTTTGAAATTAAGTGTATAATGAAAGGATGCTTCTGTGGGCTAGTCAAAGACAGACACAATGAAACAGACTGCAGAAAAAACTGACAGAGGTTGTGATGGGATAAATTTTCCTAAAGGCAGCCTGTGTAAACACTGTAAAGTAGCAAAGTGCTTTCTTCAATGTACACGACATTGCAACAACTCTGTGAGCTATACCAGCAGTAAGACACCACTAGTTAGGCAAAAATTCCTTCCGGGGACCCTGATAGCATGTATGCTGTAAATCCTAGGTCTCAGTTCAGAGAACTGATACACACAGGCAGAATGCTGAATTTGTGGACAAACCCCTCTGAAAATCCAAACACAAGGTACACTGAAAATCCTTACAAAAAATGTCTTCTGTGACATGGAAAATTAAGTGACCTACAATGTGTATGCTATAAGATTTTATAATTTATTTTATTCACTTTTATTCAAAAAGAAGTTATATTGTACTGTATCTTCTAAAAATTTTTACCTGAACCTTCATATTTAATCTGGCCCTACTTAAAAGCATCATGTTTTAGATTCTGGATAAGAGATAGGCATTTACTGGATAAGGTTTAATCTACTGACAGTAAGCCTCAAATAATAAGACAGTGAATACTTTATCAAAGAGGTGTTCAGCAACTTTGCTGAACCAAGGGAGAATATAGCACTTTCAAAAATCCATTAGTTTGCCTGAAAGATACATCACAAATGCTGTGTTGCCTTTTTTGGTCAAAAATTTACAGGTCTGCAAATCTGTATATTGAAGACTGTCTTTTCTATGACCAGTTCCTCCATTATATTTTTGCCATTATGCATTCATGCAAAGTCCTTTTCTTATTTGACTGTTTCATGAATAAAGATATATATTCAGAAATTATTAATATTTACCTCCATTCGGACTGAGAGGTGATACACGCTTTGAAAACCACTTTTACTAACGTTTCACTCCAAGGACTATGCAGGAATCTACCCTTAAAGCATTCACTAAGTTAATCACTTATGTCTGATTTTAATGCAAGTATCATAAACACTGAAAAGATCAATGATTTAGGCTGTCCGTTTTGTGACACCATAAACCTGGATGTGTGAAAGGAAACACTTTGAGATAACCAGTCTTTACAGGTGTTTAAAGGCTCAGTTTAAAGGCACAGAAAAGGCACAATATTACTTTTGGGGCATAGAGCATGATAGGGGATACACATGATAGAGTCACCCCAAGAAAACAGGAACTGAGCCTGTACAAAGCTGATGCCGAGATGAAGAGTCATCACCAGTATTTTAAATTAGATTCAAATAAGTGCACATAAGTCCTCACCTCCACACTTCTAAGGAGTGAAGGCTGCTATAAACTCTCAGTTTCTGAAGCTAATATCTGTGGATCCCTATCCTACTTATATATTAAGAGCCAAGTGAGGCCCGGGGTACACAGACAATTCTCACACTGACAAAGGAAGATGGGATGGAGCATATCTTAAGGATAAGTACGCAATTTATTTTAGATACAACAACCTATATCAATCTAAAACAATTGGCTTACATGTCACTGTGTCGTCTGTGGCCAACATTTATCTCCCTATTTCCAAAGCACTTTTTTTCTCAGCATTTTCCCAATTGGTTTATGAGTAAAAACATACTTCATGTTCAGTTGTAAAAGCTAGACCTTGTATTTAAATTATGAACAAACTGCAGAAGGATGTCTGTCTACTGATAAGTACTTTTTGTGTACAGGCGCACTGCCCTATTTAGTACTTTTTAAAGTAACTCCTCCAAAAATCTGAAATTTCTGACTATGCACTTTTTCTCACTTAGCCCTGGACAATTTGTTCCTCCTTTTGCTTGGTGGGTCTAAAGTAATGATCAAATGTATCAAGAAATGGTGTCTTCCTTCTCATCTAAAATACGCAATTCTTGTTTGGTGCTTTTTAATTCCTCTACTTAGATTTCGAGCCAGGCAAGCATGATCAGTGGCCATGCACAAAACTTATGTGTATGTCATTTCTACTGAAGGCACAATGTACGAAGACTTTCAAGTGTACATAAAGCAAGCAAGCAAAAAAACAAATTAATTAGCATAATCCATATAAGTCCTGATTCTAGGAAGTATTTGTAAAAATACCCTATTCGTATTTATAAAATATATCCCACTTTGAAATGTAAATATAAAGTTAATGGTGTCATTTTAATCAGATATTCTGAGTCCAGGAATCATCATAAAAGAGAACCTTTACAGTTGGTACATCAGGTAAAGCAGATAAAATTCTCAGGTGAACTAAAGAGGTTAACCAGGAGACAGAGCTAAGTGTCTGTCAACCTCAGTTGTTTTCTTCTGTATGTATTGGTCTGTGATTCTATAAAATTAGTTCTGTTTATTATTCACAGATTTCTTAAAAAGAATAAGAAAAAATACATGAAATAAAGTATCACTGAGAATGAGCTGACAATAATTTAATCAGTTACAAAGCGACTAGAAAAATTGTGTTGCCTTCTACATAGCACATCTACTATCTCACACTTAGCAGTAACATCATCGCTTTAATAAATCACTAGGGTGGTATGCAACCTACAGATCTCATCCCTCATTTTCTCACTAGTCCTTTCAAATTAAAAACACCATGAGGAATAAATACTGAAAACTGTCAGGGATTCCATGGATTAACTTTGAAATATAAAATAATATTTTAAAAAAAGGTTGGCAAAGGGATAGACATTAAAATGTGGTTACATTTTAATGTAAATCCTCACCATTTTTTTTCCTATTCAGGCCTAACTCATCCTAGGGGCAACTTCTTCCAATATGGTCTGTCTCCCTAGGGTTAACTGCAAGTTTAAGTTCTGTTTTATGAATTAAAAACTTTACATCCTGCTCCCCATGAAGCAAAGATAATTTAAAGTTATGATTGTTGGTTTTCAAAAGAATTACATATACCATGTTAAAAATGTTAAACACATCAGTTAAAGTCTGCTTTTTCCTTTTGTAGACACAAGGAACGATTCTTCCCGCTCCAAATTTTAACCCTATAATGGATGCCCAGTTGCTAGGAGGAGCCCTACAGGGAATTAGTGAGTATCTTGACCAATTCTAACACCAATTTCCTCTTTTTCAGAAAGCCTCCATAAAACAACAAGCATTAGGCACAATAAAAACTCATAAAATTAAGTGCCACCACCTGTCTGCAGATTCTTCAAGGACTCACAATAAGACACACTGATGATGTCCAAATAAATCATTTGCATTTACAGGAACTAAGAGTTGATCAAGATTAATCTAAAATCCATATCAACACTTACAGTAATGAACACTTCATTGAGAAAACAGGAAAAAGAAAACAGAATTCTGTGTCACATCACTAGAGTGAGGGCCAAGAAATGAAAAGCTTTTAGTTGCAACTTCAACAATTAACTGCTACCAAAGTCTGCTAAGTCCCTTAATCAGTCATAAGAAATAAAAATAAATGGAATGGAAAGTTTAAAGAATTAATTATCTTTGCAATTTTTGCTTTCAGTGTTTGTTCCAAAAAACTTTTGTTCACAAAAGCATTTTTCTGTGTTCAGATTTTTGTATTTTCCTGTTGAACCTTGTTGGTATTGCTGAGGCTCAAAATATTGATCTACTTTTTTACTATCTGAAACATTTTCCTCATTTTAAAACTGTTTTCTGTATAAGAGCTTTTATACCCCTTGGGCTTTTCACAAGATTGTACAGCACCAAATCACACATTCTGGTTTCAGTTTCTTTAATGAAAATGTGAGGACTCAGACTTAATGTCGAATGAACTACAATTCATCAAGGAGAATCTGAAATATCTTTATGACTAAATTGGCTACAGATGAAAAGATTTAAACATCTTCCTACACTTCAAACAGTACTTTTAAGGTAATGTTGCTAACATGAAAATATAGAGATGATAGTCTTCATTTAATACTCTAAGTACAAGCACATTAACCTTCCTTTTAATCTTCCTATCAAAGTACATGGAACAATGTTGTAATTTAAAGGACAATTGACAAAATAAACAATTCAGCTTCAGAGGAGGTAAAGTCACCATATCCTTTACAGGCACTGACACTCTGACCCTCAGTCCTGCACAGGGCATTCATTCTGATAAGGATGTTCAGTCACGTGCGTTGTCCCACTGATACCAGTGGTACTACACAAGTGAATAAAGTTTTATATTTATGTTTTATAGTATTTCCTATATCTGGATCCTTCTCAGTTTTACTATAGAGACTATGTCAGCTGTAAAGATTCCTAGTTATAACTATTTTCTGAAAAGTAAAAAGAAACCATTATGAACATTATCTCAACCCTTAGGATGCCAAAGCAATTTTAAAATTCTAAAATAATTTTCTGAATATGCTAATAATATTATTTTTCATAAGCAATAATACTGATTCATTATAGAAGTTTACTGGTATGTTCTAGCCATCAAGCACACCATCATAGGTAACCTTCAATAAAATGTCCTTGGAAATGGGGAAAAATACTATTTTTTAAAACTTCATAACTTACTTTACACAGTTCCTCTGAAATTACGACTTTAAGTTTTTTCAACAAATGGTCTAACAGCAATTTGTCATCCCCATAAAAGAGATCCCTAATTCTCAAATGACAGTTTAATCAATATCAACAGAACACACAAGTACAACTTCCAAGGCTCAGTCACAAATCATGCTACTGGGCCTAGTTCTGACTACATGAAAGCCTCTATCTGTTTTATTGATGCTTCCAAATCCATTGAGCTTCTGAGAGGTGATGATGCATCTGGTTATAACAGACTGCTTCACTTTTTGATGGTATTACACCAGCTAGTGCAAGATACACAAGCACAGTAAATATAACTGATGTTGGTAAATACTAGTGGGATATGATGTCTTGCTAAATCTTTTCAAGAAATTAGTATAATGTTCTTAAACAAAATACAAACAATCACAAATGTAAGTAAATAACACCAGTTCGATAATTTAGAGTCTGTGTCATTTCCTTTTCAGGTTGTGAAAAAGATGTGTTGATTGATATCCTAACTCAGCGTTGCAACTCACAGCGGCTCATGATTGCTGAGGCATACAGAGACATGTACGGCAGGGTACGACAGAAGCACTTTGTACTTCCTTCCTTCCTTCCTTCCTTCCTTCCTTCCTTCCTTCCTTCCTCTCTCCTCCTNCGTTCTTTCTTCCTTTCCCTCTCTCCCTCTCTCTCTCCCTCTCTCTCTTGTCTCCTGTGCAGCTGTCAGTCCTTCTCTCAGGTCAGTCACTGGAACCACAAGCCTGTCAGGCAGCTGGCTGGCACAACAGGTTGACACACAACTTTGCTCATCGGCTATTGATACCTCTGACGGTATCAGATTGTCATTTCTACAGCAGAAGTATGTCTGCCACACACAGAGTTAGAAAAGGACAAAAAAAGTTCCTTCTTCTACAGTCCATTCTTTCTACTGGCCAACCTAAAATTTCTGAACAGACTTATTTCTTCCTTTATGTGCTTTTGGGAGGCTATGAAATACATTTTTCAAGTTTTTGGAATAAATAATAAAATAGTATTGTAACCAAAGAAAAACACCATACAAAGAGTTACAGCATTTTTATCTTACTTGTATAATGATGAATTTTCACATCTCAAACACTGACATTCTCACACCTTGTTCCATATAATTCCATCTATACACTAAGGGCAATACTCATCTGAGCTGCTTAAAGTTAAAGTTATGAATCTCTGAAAGGTGGTTAAAAAAATTTAAGACATAAAAAGTTACTTTTTAAAAATAATGTATTTTATCCATATTTACTGTATATAACAATGTAATTTTTGTTATACGAGTTCTTAAACATACACAGAGATAGATATCCTCATTCTATTTCCAGATCTACCGTTGCTAACCAACTAACTTTGGGAAAGTTGCAATGCCTGCATTTTCCTTAGTTGCTACAGCTATATAAGGACAAAAATAATAGTAACACCTTCTGCAAAATTCCTGTGAAAGTCATGAAAAGCGCTGCATGAAACTAGATACTATTTGATTAAATTGCCTAGACATGCCCTTCCTCTGAAAGAAGCCAGACAAACACTTGAAAAAAAATCCAATTTTCTTCATTTCCTGAAGCCTGTAAAACTAAGGGCTCACTGGAAAATTCCTTGGTCAGTGTCTGCTTGCCATTGAATTGATCAGCATGAGTGAGAACAATGAGTTTGCACAAATGCTACCACAGAGCCATCTCTCTTAATTAGGGTTAACTAGAAATGGTGCATTCAAAAACTCCACATTATGGGGTGCTTTTACACCACCAGTTCATTAACCAGCAGAACAGTGTATTTTTTACTTTGGGTAGCCAAGAGGTTTTCTAGAGACAAACTTTGTGCCAACTCTGTACTAAATACCTCAAAACTGTTGACCCCTAAATAAGCTCAAACACCCACTTACTCTCCTAGAATTGGAGGAAAAAGAGCTGGATTTAATCAGTGTAGTGGGTTCATTTTGTGTTGTTACTCATCTCCAGGAGATCAATGACTTTATTTGGACTGTTAGAAAAAATCAAATACACAATAATTGTGATATTTTAGATGTAGCCTTGAATGGATAAGTATGTTTTATAGAGACCATAAAAGAACAATAACTGAATCACAGCTATCCACCTTCCAAAGACTGTGACAATGATTGAAATCAGTGCACCTAAATTATTAAAACTGCTTTTTCTGTTATGAGGTATTTATTAGGTTACCATCACACAGGCAAACCATACAAGTTCAGTGTTTATCCATGCAATATTCCTCACTGAGTTTTAATCTTACTTATGGAAATCTAAAGTATGTCAATCTACCCAAAGGTGCCTGTGACATGAAGCACCTAAGCCCATTCTTTCCAAGTGTTCATTTATCTCCTTCATCACTAGACAGTCCATCTCTACTCTATCCATAGCAGCTGGCTGGTTTGTTTTAACCTTTTCTCTAGAGTGTATGAACTGGACCTATCACTTTAACAAGGCAAAATATTTAAAAGCTTTGTATCATGTTTTTACCTTTAATTTCTGCTCTCTGATATATGAAGATGATCTAGAGTATCGCAGATATGAAGATGATCACAGTATCGCAATAAAGAATTGGCAAATATCCTCCAGGAATGCAGTTATTTCATGCTCACAGAGAACAATTATTGACTTGTTCACCACTGATCTAATTGGTTTTTCTTTTCAAATCAAAAATGAAAATATAAACAAATCAATAAATCCCTATGAAAACACATCACCTTTAAATTCATACCTCTTTCAGTCATACGAGTCAACATGAAGTGCTATTAAGCCAGTGGACACAGACTGAAAGATCTAGAAGAAAGAAAAAAGCCAAAGAAAACCTCAGATGTCCTTTTTAAGAATCTCAGTTTCTAAATCTGTGAATAATAATAGAAGGGAAAGGCAAGCAAACTTCATATTCCAGCAATGGGCTACAGAATATTCTAAAACTCACTGAACATACTGCAGTATGCCCACAATTTTAATTCAAATGAATTCATTAAGCACTAGGTACACTTTACAGTGCAAGATACATCATGATTCTCTTGACAGTTTCCAGAAAAAAAACCCAGCAAGAACGTGATGTATCTTGCCTTGAATTGCTCCAGTTTGTGCTTTGAAAGATAATTTAGCACACATAGCATTTCCCTGGCTATAATTTGTCCTACTGGTTATATTGCATTGAGCAAATGCGCCATTTGGCAGTCCCAGTTTATGAGTGGTAAACATGGCAGGACAGAGAAAAGACATGGCAAGGCAACAGCAGTTTTAACCTTCTCAGTTCAGTTTATGGTAAATCTGTTGGTCCAGTCCTCTGCCCTCTTCATTTCACTTCAGTCTGCTTGATGTGGTAGCCATTATGCTCAATCCTTAGCCAAATGTAAACTGGGACACATTAGGAGAGAAATATTATAAAAAGAATAAAAAAACTGAACTAGCTGCATGATTCAGACATAGAGAGAAGCTTTAAGATTCCTTCTTACAATTAGCCTTCAAGAATTTCTTACAGCAAAGATGATTAGGAAATTAAAATAATGACAACTTAAAGTTGTCTTTTCTTATTTTCAGTACTTCACTTCCCTTAGTTCTGATTGCAGGAGTAATTTTTAAGTAGCATCCATTTGTGTTATTAATCCATTTTCCCATAGGCATGCTGTCAGAACTAAAATGTCTTAATGAATTAATTTCTACTCCCTGTGTGATTTAGTGGTTGTCAAATGAATCTAAAGTGCATTCATTGAAGACTGTGTATGTTTCTTTATCATAAATTTAATTTTTACTGTGCTTATGTCGTCCTTCATTGCTACTGTAGCTATTACATGAATTATATTCAGAAATGCATCAAAATCAAAGTACAGGCCTGAAAAAATACAGCTCTGGAAACATAATAGCTTATATCATGGGAACAGCTTCTGGTGTTTCAATTCAGACATAGACCAGAACATATCTGACAGGTGTCTAGTGCTGCACAGAAAATATTAAAAAAAAAAAAAAAAAAGACTGCACAAGTGTCCTCAATCAGAAACAAGAAACATCAAAAGTAAGCTAACAACCTTTTGGCATTTGCAGTATTTTGAAAGATGCTACCAGGAATGGGGAGAATGGGGAGGAAACTCTGTTCTATTACTCAGCTACCTGGCAAGAAAGAACTGAGAAACGTGAGTGGGAAAGGGGGCTTCCTTATTATTAATCCAGCATCTATCAAAAGTAGTGAATTCAGTTTGAATGTAAAATATACCTGAACCGAAGCTCATAACCTTCCAGCAATCCAAAGACGATATTTTTATGTACTAGGAGCAATACAGATGATTTTTTAAATTATTCACATGGTAAGACTGAAAAAAGCACAAGCAATCACTTGTGTTTTATGAGATTCATCTTCCAAAGGTGCTTACCCCTCTTGGATTCGCACAAGGAATGTATTAAGGGAAGCTGCAGATGCTCTGCTGTGATATTCAGTTTTCCAAGACTTTAAGTAATAGTTGCACTTAAACATCTGCATTTTCTTATCTGTTCTAATGAACTGAAAACCAACAATCCATTGAGGTCTACTGGCTTGTGCACCTATTCTCATCTTGCCCATACTGGTAGAACAAGCATGTACTATTTAAAAGAATATTTTTTTACTTAATCTTAGCCAGAATTCACCTTTGACAGTTTATCCTTAATCATTTATAGAGAAAACCACCAATAATTTTTTAAGCTATCTTAATAAAATGTGATTGAGATAATCCTGTCTGTGCATTTTCTTTTTCTTTTTAAGGATCTGGTAACAGACCTAAAAGAGAACCTCTCTCATCACTTCAAAGAAGTTATGGTTGGCTTGATGTATCCACCTGCCTCCTATGATGCCCACGAGCTTTGGCATGCCTTGAAGGTAATCTTCATATTCAGAATTGCTTAGAGTTTCAGTCATTAATTAGAGTACTAAACATATGTTAAATTATTTTTTTTAAATTTGATTGGTTGATAAACTACTGAAAGTTAGTACACTGGAGCAGTGTACTATCGCATAGTCCACTAGTAATCAGAAATACAGAGCTATTTCAAGTTTATTCATTGGTATGCTAAAACCAGCATAAATAATATCCTTGTCACATAACAAACACAACCCATTTAACACCCATGGTAAACTCAGTTAATGAAGAAATATGTATACAGGGAAATGCAAGGTGCTGTTTTTGCAAGCATTTATGTATGTTACAAACCAAATTTATTTCCATAGCCAGTGCCATGCACTAAGGCTCCACCTCTCAAAAGACCAATACTTCTTTAGCAGAAAATGTCTTTGCATAAACACTTACAAATTACTCTGTGACAAAGCAATAATAACTCCACTGAAACAGAACTGATTTCCCATTTTGAAGAAAATATTTCCTTTTCTTCCCAGGATCCAAGACAGAGATCCTCACACAACTGAAGTTTTGAAACAAGCAAAAACATTTTTTCAAATATCAGGTCATTAAATGGTGAAATTCATTCCCACAGGGCATTGTGGAGACCAAAAGCACAAATCAGTTCATAAAGGACTTCAATAAATTCTTTGAAAACAGGCTGACTGTTGGCTATTGAAAATAATAACCCTTCTCAGGAAATTCCTAAAGTGCCAACTCCTAAAAGACAGGAAGGCATATCAGAGTTCAACACTGTTTTCCTTCTCTTTCCATGAATATTTGCTACTGTCTGCTGTCACAAGTAAGACACAGATTACACGACTTTGGGCAAATTTTGAGAATTCTGTGCCCTCCCTAAAAAAAGTTAACAGTTTTTTCTTGTTCTTCAGACACTTAAATCAATGCACTTTTTAGAACTACTGATATGTCTTTATTACGTCGGCGTTAAAAGGATTGTGAAATATCATTGCTAACAAAGGAATCATGTCTTTCATTAACATTATTGACAAGACTGCCAAAGTTTATTTTTTCCTAAATGTGGATCAAACTTGAACTTTCTTACAGTAGTCTGTCTTGATCTGGATTCTTATGGCCAAGGTAAAAAAACCAGGCCATGTGTATCTATGGGCTCTAATGTTCTCCCATTATCCCAAACGCAGAATACTCATTAACACTATCCATGTGCATATCAAAAGCAGCATATGTACCACATCTTATGTCGACTGAAGTTTATAAAATTAATTCAAACTCTGTGGGAAAATACAGTAATTTGCAGCACTGCATGAATTGCCATGATGCTTTCCTTTAATGCCAAGTTCTATGCTAGATATTACAGACTGTAGAATTCCTAAATAAATTTTTTAAAAAAGGAAGAAGATAGAAGACCAACATAATAGCTGTGCTCATGTTTACTTCAGATTTCCTGAACACTTGCTAGGGATGTATGCTTAATTTTTGCATCTGATATCTTTCAGCTAACCATAATTCTTACTAAAGCTCTAAAATTACTCCCATTATGTTTCTGTCAACACTAGTCTTGCTTCATTTCCCACTTGCTAATGTACATGCTGAAATTCAGATTAAGTAGAAATATATACGAAATACAGGGTTTTACTATAAAAGTAATTTAAACAGGTAGATTATGCAAAAGTACACTCTTCAGAGACTGCTATTATTTTGTTATTTCTGATAAGGACAGCATTGCTTTCTTCTAAAACTTTCTACTACACAACATCTTTTCATATTTACTTCTTTCCATACAGGGAGTAGACATAGAAGAAAAATGTCTAATTGACATCTTAGCCTCAAGATCAAATATGGAAATCTTCCAGATGAAAGAAGCCTACCTAATGCGTAAGGTTTTTTAACAAGTGCACATCAGCAGTTGTACTATGTGTGTTCTGGAGGTATTAGCACACATGAAGGACCAGAACTACAAAAATGACCCCTCAGTACCGACTGGTTCCCTTCCGCATCCCCTCCCATAACTGTATACAAAAGGCTGAAGCAATGAGGTGGGTGGGTAGGCAAGGGGGAACAGTGGCTGAGGGCCCCCAGGAGGGCCAGACAGACGTGCCAGCTCCACAGCCAGGTCGCTGTAAAACCTGCCCAGGTTACAGTGGAATAGACACCATAGAAAATGGACAAGTATTTGAAGCCTATTTATCCTTTATTTGATAATCTTCACTTGTACTATTCAGAGCATGTTCATGTATGATTTAGATAATGTTTTTGGTTTAACCTAGAATATAATACTGATCTTCAACAAGATATCGATTCTGAGACTTCGGGTCACTTCAGAGATACACTCATGAACCTTGCTCAGGTACTGTAAAAACAAGAATTATGACATATTTCTAAAAGATTCATAATGACTTTCAATAGTATTTGACAAGTTTCAACATTTTAGAGTGACTGTGATTAAAGCTAGTTCAGTAGGGCTGCACTTTTAAACAAGAGGCAGGAGGGAAGTTGATGAGGAAAAGACACTGAATTTCTTCGTCTGCTCTGACTTAGACTTCAGCCATCAGATGGAGGCAAAGATAAACAGATTATTTTATCAAGTCCCCTTGGTACTCAACTGCTGATCCTTTGCTCCATCTGTCTCATCTCAAAAGGAGTCTACTTGCATGTACAAATGTGATTGTCATTTTTAAAAGCATGTGTTTTCTCTGTTATCAGAATATATCATAAACCAGTCAAACATTATGTGAAAATAGAGATATATTCACATTCCATTAAGAAATAAAGAATTAAAGAGTTCCCTGCTTAAAATACAATGCTCTTTGTGCTATTGTATATGCTAAATCACAAAATGCTTGCACGGAGGCAAAGGAAGTGTCACTTTTACACACCAACTTCTGCAGTTTTACCAGTCTGTAGTTTATATAACAAAGTGGTCATCCTTGTCAGATCATAAGCTCCCATTCTCATTGTAGTCACTGTGCTCGTTATCTTTAAAATCTTTTGTAAACCAGAGTAACAAATAATGACAAAAGGACTGCCAGGGGATAACAGCATACAGAAGGTGTATCTGTATTTTTATATACATGCATGTCTGGGGAAAAATTTCTTACACAAATTTGAAATAACAGTAGGCTTCACTGACGTGAAAAAGATAGAAGTTTCAAAAGTAGAAGCTATAAACAGGAAACTTCTTTTTCTCATGCTGGATGTTTTTTCCCTAATAATGAAAATTCTTCTTTGCTTAAAAATGAAGAGCTAGAGGTTAAGTGACCTCACTTCTTATAATTACTTAAAACCATGGGACATACTTTACCTATCAAATGAACAAAATTTAAAACAATCTCAGATTATACATTACTAGTCCTTATTTTCTTAAATCACAGATATTGATAAAGAGGCCTAAAATCAGTAATCTCTTAGTTAACAAAATCTGCTATTTCTTTCAAGATAAGGAAGAGTTGCAGGAAATTTCGACTTTCCTCAGTTATACAGTATACTTCTGAAGATTGGTAGTCGAATCACTCATGCTTAGATATGAACATATATTGAAACTCAGTGATATTTCATTAAAACATACCCTTTCTAGTTCTATAACCATGCAACATTTCCAATGCATTTTTAATGCTTTTTCACAGAAACTATTTGCTTTGATTTCTATCAAATCTTGGGATTGATGACACACATCAGACTACTGACAGAAGTAAACATGCTCCACATATGCAGAGCAAACTATTCAATTGCTATAGTACTGTATTTACGGTTTTCATGTTCAGCCTGAGGCAGCTTAGAAGTTATAGGTTAAGGTCCTTCCTAAAGAAATTAACAGAGTTAAAAGAGTTTCAAAACAAGGCTACTTAATATTCTAGTCTGAGGCAAACAGATTTTATTCTAATTCTCCTTTTTTGGGTATTAATTGAAACATGAAAATTCTCTACAATTTGAAATATAATTACACAAATGTTACTGGAGAAAGTGGGCATTTGACCCATGTAGAGTATTATTAAAGTTATTTTATTGTTCATTTCCCTGTCTTTATTCCCTTGTTTTCTTGTGTATGTAATTTTATGCATCATAATTCACTTCAAATAATTTATCTTACTACTAGAAATTTCACTGTATGAAATTCTCACCATTTAATTAAAATGTAAATTAACATTTTTAACAAAAAAGAACTACAAATAA
Source organism: Rhagologus leucostigma (assembly GCA_013397725.1). NCBI lineage: Eukaryota > Metazoa > Chordata > Aves > Passeriformes > Rhagologus > Rhagologus leucostigma. Next base: position 3,508,366 of record VZTD01004799.1, read on the forward strand.
CTCATTCTACAAGCTGACAGCCAATACCTAATTTTAATTCTCCACATATAAGGTAACATGACTGTAAATTTTAAACTAAATTGCTTCAAACACATATTATTAAGGCAGTAATTACGTGAGCTTCAGATTCTTAGGAGTTCTGCAACTAAGGCTGATTTGTATCCTTACAAGATGACTACAGTTAAAAAAGCAATTCCAAAAGTAGTGTGCTCTTCTCTTTTCCTGACTATATAATTCAGATCATCATGTGTCTACTAAAGAAGTTAGCTTGTTTTGTCTAACTGAAAAGCTATTAAATGTATGGGAAAATTAGAAGTATTCTTTTGCGATTTGTGTATCAAAGTTGTCAAACAATTTCCTAGTCTTGGATCTTAATTTTAGACAAAGATTATGAGCAAGCAAAATCTCCATTATTAGATGATCTTGCCGCTATGGTTTGTGCAGGAAGAAAAAAATATTGAGAAAAGATTCTTCTGGTAATATGCATATTGATAAGAACAAATCAGTGAATGGTGAATGTTACTCCTATCCTTGTTTTCCCTTCAGAGTTACATAGTAGAGTAAACAATATAACATCCATAATTCTGAAAATGGTGGTGGGATTGTGGTGGTCAGGTAAAAGCTTCTTTAAAATAGGACTAAAAATGGGACAGGTTTATCCACTTCCCTCACTTTTTCCTCTCACAAGACTGTTTGCTATTCCAGAATTCCTCTTATTAAAGAAAATTAAGACATAATATGACAACTTGAAGATATTTTATACATTTGCAAATTCAACCATGCAATGTACTGATCCAGCCTAAAAGCCTGTATATGTTATCTCAAGAAATTCAACATAGCTTCATATACAGATAACTTTATATTCCTACAGTGGTTTAGGATTTAACTTCTGAAGAAAATGTATCTCTTTTTTCCCTCAGGGAACAAGGATGGAAGGATATGCAGACCCTTCTACAGCTGCTCAGGATGCAATGGTAAATATGCTCAGATACGAAGTTCTCAAACATTGGAAAAAAAAAAAAAACAAAAAACAAATGTTGAAAAGTGATTCAGGACTTACTTAAAATATTTTGTGCTTTTTTCCCCTTTTTCTGATATATTAGATTCTATGGGAAGCATGTCAGCAGAAGACAGGCGAACACAAAAACATGCTGCAAATGATTCTCTGCAACAGGAGTCACCAGCAGCTGTGGATGGGTAATCCAGCAGTTCAGCTGTTTGAATATAGAGTGGAAAGGAAAAATGTGACTCGCTAAGAAAGCCATGCTTTGCATACCAAGACAGTCAGTGTGCAGCAGGACATTAGCCTGAAACCTAAGTGTGAACTGCTGGAGCTCTCAGACTCCCACTGATGTTAATGGGAATTTGGAAGTAATGCAAAACTGAACTTTGCCCGATGACAGTATACTGACAGCTGTAGACAGAACAGACAGGCATCGGGATGCCTAATAACCCAGAGAAGAATGCATGACCAAAGAAAGGCAAATGCTACAGCTGCACTGAGTCTACACATGACACAAGAGGATGAAGGAGATTTTTCTTAACTATTTTTTTCATTTTTCCTAAGCAACTCTTATGAGGGAAAACACCTTGGGAGAGCTGAATGGAATATTTTCAAGAAATGTTTGCATTCAAAAACACATTGTTGTGTTGAAGCTTTGCCCCAGAAGTTTCATAGAAGTTTTTGATGGGAGCACTTCAGTGTTCACATCTGCTCTCCCATAATGAACATAAACAGAGAAACATAAGGGCCATTTTTATTTAAAACAGAAAAACAGACATAGCTACAGATTGCAAGAAATGTACGTGAGCTCATCCAAATCTTCCATTGTAGAAAAGAAACCTGCTGTATCTGGTGACAAGTTTGAGTTTCTGCTCTGTAGTGGAAAAATAGTCTGTCTGCTGACAAGTTTATCACTGTGCAGCCAGCTGTATTTCTCATGTCAACTTCCAGCAGTAGCTTAGAACTACTTTGCTACCATGGATCAACAAATTCATTCAGCTGATGATGACAGGATTAACACACCTGCTCTATTTTCTGCTCTCTTCCTGAGATTTGGGGGCTCTGCCTGTACTGTAGTCCTCCATAAGTTTCATAGTCAGCAGAAAAAACCATTTTCCTCTTTCCCTAATGGAGAAAGCACACCCTGTATATTTGTGTGTCTGGATACCTGCATGATGCAGTGAGCGTCCATGTCATGCAAGTCCTGGCCTCTTGCCACGATCCATGAATCTCGCCCGTTTTAGCCAAGCCAAGCAAGGAAGTTGTCTTACTAGTGACGTTCTTAGAACTTTCACGAACAGATGTTGCTGGATATGCGGCATGCATTCATTTCATACTGTAGACTAAAGAACCCAGGGTGAGAACGTCCTGAAAGTCAGGTTTCAGGCTACTCATTTATGTTGCCTGCCCTGGGGAACATAAACATAATGAAACACTGAGAATAATAAGTGGAAAAAATAAACTCAATAGTTACAGTACTGGGGAGAAGCAAGGAAAAAAACCAGAAAAGCAAGTTGATAATTATTAGTGAGCTAGAATAAAACAAGATTTTTTTTCCCTCCCAAGTTTTCCAGGAGTTCCAAAATATCTCTGGGCAAGATATAGTAGATGCCATTAATGAATGTTACGATGGATACTTTCAAGAATTACTGGTTGCAATAGGTAATGTAAAGATATTATTTTCACTAGCAGAAATCTCTTAATAAATACCTATTATATTATCTCTTCGGCATCAAGAATATTATTTCTCTGATATTTTATCCACTTTAATCTCCTATATTGTGCAATTAAATTTTCAGAGATAATTAGAATATTTTAACTACTTTCCCATGTTTTTGTAAATCTAAAAATGTATCTATGCAGAACTAGCTTCTGACTGAGCAGAACTAGTATCTACTTTATTTGATAATAAATTTTGTGTGATTAATAATAACTGCATTTCCAACTGATTTTACACATATTAAATAACTAGCTAAGTTTTCAAGACTTTGGTGGTATATAAACAAGTTTTAAGCTTTATGTACATTTGTCCTTCATTTATAGAGTAAGGATAAAAATATTTCTACAAATAGGACAAGTGAGTGTATTCACTGGTATTTAACAGGCTCTTTGATGCAACAGCAATGAGGACCCACCCAAAACAACTACAAAACTTTTAAAATTATAAATATAGTTATATTAGCAAATACTGGTAGCTTAATTTTAAGCTGAGGCATGGACAGCACTATCCAGCTTTATATTTCAAGGAGCCCAAAGCCAAAAGAAATTATTTTATAATAATCTTCTGTTTACCTGTTGCAATTCTTCCCTCCTAGTTCTCTGCATTCGTGACAAGCCTTCTTACTTTGCTTACAGGCTTTATAATGCAATTCATGTAAGTAGTCATTCTTCTTCGCATGTCATAAAAATAATCTTCCCTATTTTTTTTGTTTCTTTGTTTGATTATTCTTAAACAAGTACTTACAAATCAGTCTCTTCAATCTTTAAGGTGTGATTGCATGTTTTAAAACTGTTGGTACCTACATTAATTTCCAAGCAGTAGTGCCTAAGCAACAGTTAAAATTCAGCAGTAAAATTAAAGGCTTAAGTATTTAGATATCTTAAAAAATATCTGTCTGGTAACTGTCAACTTTTCTTAATGGAAGACTTTTTTTTCTATGGATGGTACCTCCCCTTGCTGTGCAGAGCTCAATGTGCATTTTTCTTACTATGTAATTTTTTGTCTCTAGAGATTCAGTAAGCATGGCTAAAAATTAAATAATAAATTAATGTTACATAAAGACAAATGGTCATATTTCTTTGTAGGACTTCATGCAGATTCTTTCCAAGTGCTAATTTCTTTCTACTATTTTTATTGCCGCTAGATGTCCCCATTCTTCACACAATTACATTATGAAAATTTATTTAGAAACAGTTAAAATAAAACACATCTGAACAAATGCTATGTAAATTCTACATCTATGGTTAAAAATCTCACTGAATTCACATGAGGCAGCAGCTGTTGTGAAATAGATTACTGGCCTCATAGTTTGAATGGACTCCACAACAAGAGTCACAACCGCTACCCACAAACTGAATTCCTAAGAATACTGACAAAAGTTCATCAGATTTCCTTTTTTAAAAGTTTCAGTGCATGGATAAATCACTGGCATATGGGGACCTCCTGTTATTCAGTAACATGAATTCTATTATTTGAGTACATTAAAACTCTGTAGGATAAAACCCTTACATGCTTAGACTCCTTTAAAGTCTAGGATACCTTTATGGATATATCTTATGTACCCTATACACTTATATATCCTATATGGGTATATCTTGTCTTTATCTATTAAACATTAATAGGAGCACACACAGGTGGGCAAACACATATCGTTCAACTGTCAAGTTTCCTCTCATCTTCTTTTTTCATTGCAGGACTTTGGGTTTCACAATAAAACAGTTATTAGGATTCTCATCGCCAGGAGTGAGATTGACTTGATGAACATACGACAGCGATACAAAGAGAGATATGGGAAATCACTCTTCCACGACATTAAAGTAAGTTTTTACAAACTTTTGCATATATTCAGCACTGGTATCACACAGACTGTGCCACTTTGCTTAACCATTTGGTTTAAAACAAAACAAACAAAAAAAGCAAGGTGTAAAAACAACAGGGCATTTTCAGTGCCTCAGTTTGATTTGAGTAAGTGAGCAGTGAATTCTCAACTCACTCTCTGTGATTTTATCCCTCCTCAATGCAAGATGTGTATATAAACAGGGCATGACAGTCTGCGCAGAACAACAGTTTGTATGAATGATTTCTACACTATTTGATAGCATCTTATTTCATGTTGATCTGTAAGCCTAGGTGACACCACTTTTGTGCAAAACTGAGATAAATATCTGATTTTATCCTTGTGCTTAGCCTTAGTACCTTCACAAACCCTGTTCCTCTTGTACTCCTGGTCTGTATCTTAAAACAAAACTTTGAAACTGTTTAATTGTACAAAAAAAAAATTATTCTTGCTAAGACACTACCTTTTTTATGTCACTATAATCCAACTGCAAGATGTGCAGCAACTTTACAAAATCGCTCATGAATATTTGGTATTGAACTTGAGAATTAATAAACAGATTTGATCCAGCCTTTCAAAGGCAGATTATTTCTAGGTGCCCAAGCAACCAAAGGCCATGGCAAGTGAAATTAAAAAAATCTCAGCCTAGAATCCTTATGAAAACAGTGTAATGTTTAACAAAACCTTACAATAGTCTAGTCCTTGTCACACACCAAAAAAAAAGAAAAAATCAGAAAATGTATAGTCACAGAAATGTTGATTTTTTTTTTCCTTGCAGCATTTTGCTTCAGGGCATTATGAGAGCGCTTTACTTGCTATCTGTGCTGGTGATACAGAAGATTACTAAGAAGATGAACTCTGAAGGCTGTGCAAACCTATTTTAAATAGAAATTGAAGCTATATGCAATGCACTAACCGTAAAAGATCCCTGTTTTACATAATAGAACAGCAAAATCAGTACTGTTACATTTGCTAATATTAAATCTTTAAAATGTTGGCAGGAACATAGTTTTATCCCTAGTTCTAATTAATATTTCTGGTTTTATGATTAATGCTAATTAATGGAGCAAGTGGTAAAATTACTCCATGTAAGCATTTGTTTATCATTTAGTGTCACAACATCCCATTTATCAACAAGCTCTGGAAGAATTTATTCACTTCCACACTGGAGAGAAAAAAATATTTTGCTTTATTTACTTTTAGCAAGAGGATTTCTTCCTTTAAGGAATTTTTTTCTTCTCTTTCCTACTTCTTATACCTTGTATTTTATGCTCTTGAACATTCTTGTTTTAGTTACTACCAGACTAAGCATCTGCCCCCGTCTATTATCAGTCACTCACCAGAGTGCTTTTGTATTCTCTTTTATTTAGCTCATATACTTAACGGCATTTCCCCTCTTCTGTTTGAAACAAAAGTAAAAATTAGAATCAAGTACTCCATCCATTTCAGTCCCATGTGCTGGAAAACCTGGAAGGTGAAGCAGAGAAGTTCCAGAGGATTAAACTCTGAATTCCATTTTTACCTATCTCATTTTAACCATTAATTGAATATGGACCTTCAGAGCACGGAGGTATACCCGGCATGCCGTAGGTGGTACAATTCAAGAATTGGCTACTAGTGGGTAACACTTGCACCTCCGAGTGAGGCTGAAGGATGCGGCGCTCCCTGGAATAGCCGCGAACAATCTGAGACAGCATCTGGTGACAGGAGCTCCCACCGCAACGAGGAAAGGCGGCAGAGCCCGGCCTCGAGTCCTCGCCCCACAGGAAAACGTGACGCTGCTTTTAAATACCCCCGGTGTATTCAGGGCAGCCTGTCCATGAGACTTCCCAGCCTGTGCGCATGTACAACCTGTCAGCCTCTTACGGAAACAGAAGTGAGGGAAAGTGTGGTAATGCTCACTGAAGTGTCTGCCCGTGGCTTTTCTCCCGCCGCCACAAGGTGTCCAACTGGACACAGACCTTCTGGATGTTTTTAGAGAGGCACTTTCTGCAGGTGCCGTCCGTGTGACTGAACAAAGCACTGCTACAGAAAGGTACAAATACGTGGTTACTTTTGTGCCGTTTGCACCTGTCGCTTCCCTCAGCCTCTGGAAATAACACTAATTACAACATATCTGGCTTCTTTGCAAATACTGACATGGTGTTACAAATATATTGATTTATAATAAACTTAAATTTTCTTTCGAATCTCTCTTGAGTTTCCAAACTCATTTCCAAACACTTCGGGCGGATAATAAAATTGTTAAGCCAGAACTTTTGGAGGAACGGCTCCGGGAGTAAAAATAAACAAAAACGGGGGGGGGGGGGTGAGGGTTGGAGGGAGAGGAGGAGAATGAGCTGAGCACTTTGCTCAGCACCAACATAATTCTAAACCGAATTTACGTTCTGATTTTGCGACTGTAGCTGGAGGTAGCTCCCAACAGCCGTACCTCGGCACTGTGGAGTCACTTCGTTTTAACTCTGCAGGTTTGCAGAAATTAACAACGACACTCCTCTCAACTGCAAACGCGCTGAGGTCCCACTGCTCCCACACAACACAGTCCCGGGCTCCCGTCACAGCACGTGAGGCGGGAGTTCCGCCCACAGCCCATCACAAAATGGCGGCGGCGGCGCTAGGACCCCGCGGGCGCCACAGCGCGCGGACGCTCGCGCGCCAGGCAGCCGGCGGGTGCTCAAAGGCTCTGCCCCGCCCCCATGCCCTCGCCTGCTTTTATTGGAGAAGGACGATGTCAATCCCGCGCCTCGGCCTATCGCCGACGCGCCTCTCCTCGCCCCGCCCCCCGCGGCCGGGCGCCACTTCTTGGGAAGTTGACGGCTGGAAGGGGCGTTTGGAGCGCGGCGCTTCCGGGTTCTGTGGCAGCCCGGCTGCAGCTCCACGGTGCCGTAGAGCTGGAAACGGCGGGGCAGCGGGACCTGGAGCAGTAGCAGCAGCAGTAGGAGCGGCGGCCGCTCGTCCTGTCGCCGCCGCTGATG